>JASDQU011508495.1:1525-22149 GCA_032191745.1 Picea mariana
CAAGTCGTGAAGTTGTGAGTTCCAAGAAGAGTTGAAGGAGTCAAACCTTCTCTGACTTTCATGTCTCGAGGTTTTGTAAAAGAAGGGCCTGGAGGTTCAACCCTTCAACTCATGAATTCACAAGTAGTGAGAGGTGCTAGCTGTTATCCCTAGCCAGAGGTCGCTTGAAGAAGTGCTAATGAGAAGGGAGGTATACCCATATATTCATCTTGGGTATCAGGAGGTTGGAAAAGAAGAGTCGAGGGTCTTCGATTCACGAACTCATGAATTGCGAGTTGCGAAAGGTGCTTGTGCCAAGGCTAGTTGTGGTCGCGTGAGGGTGAAGCTCATGCCTAGTGCTTTTTCGTATAGGTGGAGTTTTCGAAGGACCTGTGGATCAGTGATTCGTTGAAGGTTTCAGTGAGGAGCCAAAGGAGCTACTTTGGCTCAAGGATATTTGAATGATCCTGTGAGCGGATCTTGGGCCGAGGGTTAGAAGGTCTGTGTCACACACACACACATGTGTGTGTGTGTGTGTGAGTTAGCTCACATATAATATATATATATGTGAGGCCTTGTCCATGTACAGGGACAGGCCTAAACTCAGGCCAGTCCCTCTACATGGATAGGACCATATTTGACCCTGTCCCTTAGCTTAGTAGAGGCTATGTGTTACACTATGACCATCACAGACTAATACATGGTTATGATAAAAGTATATACATATTAATGGTAATCATTCTAATCAGTTTTTTGTTTATCTGATAGTTACGATCATATGTGTTATATTGATTTCACATTAGTAAGGGATATCTTCTCCTGTTCAACTTAACCAATATCTTACCTATGATATGATTAAGCTTCACATTTTATGTCCTTATTGAAACCCATAGCTATCTGTGTTTTATCTAAATAAGCCATACACACCATATACGTAGTTTCCCTAATAAAGGTAATATAACTTAAATCAATACTAATACTGATAATAATCATAGCATATAATCTATCCTAATAACAACTTGATCTCAACTCATATGAAACACACCATCTATAGCTCTATGCTCTCTTGCTGTAATTCAATGTATGAGTTGTAGCGTGACTTATAATTCTATGTTAGTATTATTTCCATTGACCTTTATTCTAGTGAACACAGTAACATATAGCACAAAATATGAGCCAATTTGGCAGGTATAGGTGATAGACATGAACTTATCTCATTATAGGTAACATGAGAACACTACTTATATGGTATAGATACTAGTAATACCAGACCCGAGGAGTTGTTTGAGATTTACCGGTGAATATTGTAACATATGAACAAGGGCAATCGATATGCATACTTTGATATAGGGTGGTAGAGATAATAGCCATAGTGTTCCATGAAGATCATATAGAGATTAATAGCCTATACCTTAGACTCAAACTCTACACTCTTAACTATATCGTAATATTCACATAGCTCATACGGGTAAGATATGAAGTTGATTACATTGCTTTAGATGTCTCTTAATCAGAGTAAGTAAAACCCATATGTATTGGATAAGAGTATACCCTTTGTAAGACCCTTATTAATGATGCTACTAGTATCGTTATAGTGTTTCTTATATTAATAGTTCTATTTACACTATTCAATTTGAGTAATAAGGATAATGAATCCCATAATATATGATAGTTATAACTTGTGGAATTGATATAGAAGAGTACTGGTCACTATGCTCATATAACTAGGATCGATAGTAATACAATATGACCATGAATGTGCTTATATTACGTAAATATGATAGGTCTTTGCTTCTGTTAGCTTATGATCTTTAACTATCCTATGCCTAATCTGATTCCATTGTAATTCCCTGAATCATTCGTATTACTTGGAGCTAAGCTGGGCATCACTCCTAGTTATAGTGTACATATTAGTGAACATATAGTAATCATAGACTACTTGAATCATAGAAGAATTACCATTAGTTAATACAGATTCATATTACATATATAAGCAGTGATATACATCTTATCATACATGTCATTACTAATATATCATGACATATACTATATCTAAGCTGAGCATGACTCCTAGTTATAGTGTACATACTAGTGAACACACAATAATCATAGACTACCTGAATCATAGAAGCATTACCATTAGTTAATATAGATCCATTTTACATATATAGGCAATGGTATACATCTTATCATACATGTTATTACTAATATATCATGACATATACCGTATCTAATCTTTTAGTAATAGATGTGATTATAGTACCATCTTTAAGCTGAGTTACAATACTATGTATTCTCCCTATAAGTGTATGTTTTTGATTAATTACAACATAGTGATTAGTGTATTAGCTAGTCTAACAAACTCAATATCCTGGAAACAATAGGGACACAATAAGTGTACATAAACATGAATCAAACTTGTTGTAATCATACTAGCTAACTATATAGGGTTGAACATGATGACGTAATTAGATAATATGATATGAGACCACACCAAGCCCTTTATGAGACCTCATACAATAGCTTTGGTGATCTATTACCCTTTGTATTTACACTAATATGGCACAGATACTAGTTACAAATTGCATGGTATTCTCTCTGCCTTATTTGCTTCATACTATGCGAAGCTTTACTATATGAGCATACCATAGATATGGGAATATAAGGAAATGAACAGTGCAGATATGAGGCAAATCAAAGAGATCAACAAGGATTAGATATATGATCTTTGTTGTGACAAGGGTGAATCTTGTTTCCATAACTATTACCATTGAATAGTATTAACTATGCATAATACTAGTATTCCTTAAAGGGTAATACTAGTATGCATAATACTAGTATTACTTCTATATTAGTGTCGAACAAATTTGACTAGAATCATAGTATTGAAAGTGAACACATGTGATGTATGTGAATAGCTTAGATAGAGCATATGCTGTTGAGATAACATGTTTAACTGTATTGATACAACTAAGTAATATCCATAATATATGGATTCATTTTGATTATACCCATAGAGCTAATATGATAGGTAACATGATATCACCTTGTTGAACCTTAAGCTAAGTTGTTCTTGTATTACTGATATCATAGTAATGTAATGGCTCTATTCCCCTTGTATTACAGGTTAAGCTATTGCCTTTAGTTCTTATTATATACTTCCCTTTGTACTTAACAGTCATGTCGTTTTCTTCATGACCCTATGTTATAGCTCATACAACAACCTTTAACTGTAACTGGACAAATAGGGCATAGGTTAGTAGTATCCCTATTCAATGGAATTACTTCCTTATAGTGATCAATGTTCTGGTACCAGGATGAGATTCATAGTATGGAATGTTATGGAATTAATGGGAAGCAATATCAATGGCTACTACACAATGAGAGATTCAAACCAGTGTAATCATTAGTTCATAATCATATACATTAGACTCATATCAGGAAGTTGTACTCATAGTTAGTTTTGTACTAATCCATATTCAAGTAATGGCAATCAATGGTAATAAAATAATCACTATTATAAGTAGTACTAATACACTTGCTCTATGTGATGTATATGTGATTTGAATAGTAGTAGTGATATCACACATTACTATTAGTTTAATGAACATTAGCTTTGTGTTAATTAGCTTACTGTATCTGCTACTAGTGTTGTTGTAGGCTTCATATCTTGACCTAGTGGAATTATAATTAGCTAGGATGCTACTTAGTCAACTTCTAGAGCTTTACCTGGAGATCAAATTGACACGACCACCTAACCATTTCAATATTCTTATTAACCTTTGCCTTAACATATATAATAGTAAGCATAGATAATCCCATTTGACCTATCCATGGGCATGGATAGAGAAATTTTTGGCCCTGTCCCTGTACATGGATAGGCTTGAATTCGGGCATGTCCCTGTACATCGATAGGCTTGAATTCGAGCACGTCCATGTACATGACAAGTGCTGAATATGGCCCTATCCATGTACAGGAACAGACCCAAACCTCCTATAACTTAATGATTTATGAACACAATAGGATGCAGATACAATAGAGTAAAAACAAAGACACAACAACACCTAGACCATATCAGGCACACACAAGTAGAGGTATAATTCATGTTTATCAGATGGGATGACATATCCGAATTTGGACCTGCCCATGTACATGGATATGCTTGAATTCTAGCTTGTCCCATTATTGAAGAACAACAAATGTGTAAACTAAATAACATCCAAAGAAGAGAATGATCACATTATTGATCTTCCTTTGGTTTTTGGTTTTTTTTTTTTTTTTGTTAAGTACCAAATTGAGATAATGTGTGATTCTTTTCTCTCCTGAGATAGTCGATGAGACCTAGGGCTAGTTAATAAGACCATGATCACATTATTGATCTTCCTTGTATGTCGGGATGATAAACGATTATAAGTAAATATCATGAGAATCATGTGGGCATTTTTCCATTCATGAAGAACTTAATTTTTGACTTTGTCTTGGAATCACCCTTGTTTGACTTACGGTCCCTTTAATTTTTGTGTGGGTTTTTGGTTTTGTGCTTTACCTAAATAAAGTTAGCCTTATTAAGTTCGGAAGAATTTAATTGTTGATTTTGTGTTGAAACCATCCTTGCTTGAATTAGGCCCCCCTTAATTATTGTGTGTGTTTTTGGTTTTTTTCTTTGTTTTTTCCTAAATAAAGTTAGCTTCCTTGACTTTGGATCCCTTCTCTTGACTTATTTAATTATTTAATTATGTGGCTACGACCCCTCTTCTTGGTCTTTTCGATCTAGCTGGAGATCTCTTCTTGGTTATTGTTTAGGTATTTTGGTTCAACTTGCTGGTGTCGCCTTCCTCATTTTTTTGCTAGTGTCATCCTCTTTATATCCTTTCTAATGACACCTTGAGTATGTTTCCATTCTCTTCTATTGTTGGTGCCACATGTGTATGTTGCTGGTTAGTCTATTGATACTTTACCCTAAAACTCCTCCTTGGAAATTTGTTCCATGTGTCATAATGAGATCTACCCTGAGGGTTTGATCAATGATCCCTTGAATATTTTTCTAAGCATATATCTAAGAGGATAATAGAAACATATATCATATGATATTGTTTCTTGTTTTATTTTTAAGTAAAAAAAAATTCAGTGATTGTTTTTGTCAATGATTGTAAAAAATATAGTTGTTTTAGTTTTTTCATTATATGTTCTTAAATGCTTGTGTTATAAATTTAGTATTTTCGTTTAATGTTTCTAAAACTTATGAACTTTCACATTCATAAATTTCCAAAGGATAGATATTGAGGTGAGATGTCGAGACAGAAGTCTCCAAACATTCCTCACAAACATTCTAGGCTATCCCAAAAAGGAAGAAAAGGAACCCCTTCTTCGACTGAGACTCTGAGTGACCAACGACAATATCGTTCGATGAGATTATCAAATGAGTCTGTGAATAGATCAACTCGAGAATGTTCTCAAGAAAGTGATATGGATGCAACCTTCTTAGATAGATTGTGCATTATACTCCTACACCTAAGAATGTAGGGAATACTTCAGGACAAGAAAATATTTTTGGTAATTTTCTTTAATTTTGTTTATTTTTGTTGTATTTTTGTGTATTTATATTTATGTCAAGTTAAATGTTGTAATTACTTTCAAATGTGTGTGTAGATAATGAGTTTAGTGCGAAGAAAGACGATTAAAGAGAGAGTGGGTGTCACAGAGATTCTAATGTATGTGAAGAGGGTGAAGGTGAATTTAGGAAATGACATTATAAAGAAACAAAAGATTACACACCTGCATCCACCTATTCTTTGGATGTTGGTGATGAGTTTCCCTTGGAAGGGATTACTAAAACAATGACCCTTGAGCGATGGTAAGGTGCTAAAAGTATGTTGGAAAATGATTTGAGGATATTGGATCTCCCTCAGGAGAGTAAATAAAGCTTGCATATTGTTTTACATTCATTGCAAAACTTTATGGATGCATATCAAAAGATGGGGCCAACCACTAACAATTTTATCGATTTGATGAGGCGACGAAAGTCATAGCTGATGGGCCCTGATAAATGAGACGCAGTAAAAAATAAAGTTTCAAAAGAAAACACAATATTGATGTTCAATTTCAAAGATGGGCCAAAGCGAAAGATGTTGAAGGTGGAATATTTTAAGCACCCCAACATAGCAAGACATATGTATAACAAAATTTTGACAGCATATTGGAAATTGTTGTGGAACAATGAGGTTCCACATTATTTTGCAAGACACTTTTATGCAGAGTTTTTCATGGACATGCACCTTGATTATAATAGTCTATCATCCGATTATTATGGGGTTGGTAAAGGACGAACATATGATAAAAAATGATCATATCGAAATGTGACATTACAGAGGCATCCATGACCTTCAGTATCTCCCCCAACAAGGGAATTTTCTTCACATTCAGAGTTGCGAGCTTCATTGAAGGTTGGAAAAGAGGCTAGGAATGCAATCAGGAAAAATTTGAAATTGATTTTTTATGGTGTTGATGTTAGTTTGGACCGTCAACGAGAAGAATCTAATTCTCGGGCCATTTTTGTTTATAAAACATATGCGGAGTTAGGTACCATGTCGGTAGAATATATTAAGGAGTATGCAAAATTTTTCCATGATGGATGGAAGGAGGTCATTCATAATGATGAACCAAACAACAAATTGGTATGTGTTCTAGTTAGTAAATTTTTTATGCATTTTAGGACAGTTTATTTCTAATTCTAGATCTAGATATATATCGTTGTATCTATAGAAATAATTGAGTTGTTATTATTATTAATTGTAGTTTGGAGATATGTTAAATGAATCTCTAGTAAATAGGGGACTTGATTCCACAAGTTTAAATTTGGATGGGTTGAATCAGGTATGTGTTTTCTAATATCCATAGATGAGCACTTTAGTTGTCCAATCTCCAATCTTTTGAATAAGATCAACAACATGACATTTATAATTTTGTATAAATGTTAACAAATTGAATCCTAGATTTAGTTCTTAGTTGTGTTGTTCACAAAACTCTATTCCATCTCCTACTACTTGGGTAGGCTTGTCTCAATTCTCATTAAGAGAGTTTGAAGAGGGTGGGATTTCACATGTATCATTGCATGTTGAAAACAAATTTAGTTATATATTCAAATTGCAAATTTTCATTTAAATTGTTAATTTTAAAAAAAAAGTCTTAAACAACATTTAATTTATTGAATCATAGGTTGGCACATCATAGGCATTACATGTTTCAAAATTTAAAACAACAATTTAATGTGTTAAAATCATTTAAATTTAATTTTCAAATTTTCAAATTTGAAATGTGTTATATAGGGTAATGTGGAGAACAGAGTACGTGAGAGTGTGCTTGAACAAAATGTGGAGAAGAGAGTGCGGGAGATTGAGATTGAGGAGGAAGCGAATGAAGCATCCATACCTGGGAAGAATGTCTATTCATGATGATTCATAAATGTATGTTCATTGCACATTAGTGAGTTTTAATTTTGTTTTATGTTGGGGTTTTATATAAAAGTGTTCAATCTTATGTTTGTTGAATAAGCTTATATTTTTTACTTTTTTCAATTTTTTGTTTTATCAAATTTTTAGTTTAGCTTTTCCTATTCATAGGGTTACTAAAATAGTGTCTATATAACTTTTCAATGCTTTGATCAATTATTTTGAAATATATAGAACCTCTATATAAGCTTATCATTGTCTTAAATAGTACATTCAAACTTATTTATGTTTAGGTCATGATAAAAACCTAATTTTGAACTTGAACATTTGATTATTTGAGAACATACTCTATCCCACATCAGAAAATGGGAAGCTACTAAATTTTCTTCGATTGCATTCCTTGTCTTTTTGTCCAAGAATGACGTAGTATGAATATTTTTGTTTTCTACATACAAAAAAGTGGATTTCTTCTTGCGAGGGTATTGTCAAACTCTTAACTAAATTGGTTACTAACCACAAAAACCAACATTAAAGTAGATTTAGAAATAAGGTATGTATGTGCATGATCTCACTTATGTTTATATTATGACGAAGACATATTTAAAAGAGTATTTGATTATATGTAATATGAATACATCCCAAATATGAAAGGTTTAAATGGTTTTTGAAGAAATACTTAATATATGTGCAGATTTGTGTTTTCTTCATGTACATGATAGATTATATGAGAACATCTATTCCACCGCAGAAACAGGAGATAAGGGGAGATAAATATTTTCTGGAACTCACATATACTATATGTGATCTAGCTCAAATATAATTTCAAAGAGAATTTGATTATATGTAATATGAAGACATCCCAAAGATGAAACATTTAGATGGTTTTTGAAGAATGACTTAATATATGTGCAGATTTGTGTTTTCTTCATGTACATGAAAGATTATATGAGAACATCAATTCCACTTCAACAAGATGAGATAAGAGGAGATAAGTATTTTATGGAAATCACATATACTATATGTGATCTAGCTCAAATATAATTTCAAAGAGCATTTGATTATATGTAATATGAATACATCCCAAAGATGAAAGATTTAAATGGTTTTTGAAGAATGGCTTCATATATGTGCAGATTTGTGTTTTCTTCATGTACAAGAAAGATTATATGAGAACATATATTGCACCCTAGAAAGAGGAGATAATTATTTTTTGGAAGAATGGTTTTTAAAATGGATATTTGCAAACTTTCATAGATATAAGTAGTTTCTTGGAAGAATTGCTTAATATGGAGATTTATGAGTCATTTAATTTGAAAGGGAATTATGGAATTTGATTATATGACCACTGTAGGAGAGGAGAGAGGTATTTTACTACTGAGGAGATTAGTATTTTACTGTTGAGTAAATAAGATCACCTAGGATGAGAATTTCACCTGAAGGATTTGAGACTTTATCCACAAGGAGATAAGTATTTCATTGGAAGAATGACCTAATATGGAGATTTTGGAACTTTATCCACAAGGAGATAATTATTTCATTGG
The DNA here is from genome assembly GCA_032191745.1 of Picea mariana. NCBI lineage: Eukaryota > Viridiplantae > Streptophyta > Pinopsida > Pinales > Pinaceae > Picea > Picea mariana. Next base: position 10,495 of record JASDQU011508495.1, read on the forward strand.
AAGAATGACTTAATACAAAGATTTATGCACTTTCCATATATACAGTTTTATATTTATTTTCAGATTATTATTTAACCCTGAACACAAAAATTTCTTACCAAGAACACAATCTTTTTCTTTAATTTTTTTAAAGATTTTAGATAAGATTTTACAAATTGTTTAAATCATGTATGTTTAATGTGGAGAGTAAATATTTTGGAAGTTTTGGAACTTTTTTATGAAAGTTTGGTTTAAAAACAATGCCAAAAAAATGTAATAAAAAGAGAGGGAAAATCTTAAATCTGTTTAACTTTGGTTGGGTATGTTATTATTTCTTATTGTTTATTTAATATTTAGTTAAAATATATATGCTAATATGTGTTATTTGTTTTTTTTATTATTCTTTTTATTGTTACAAATGTTTAAATTATATTTGGTGGAAAATATGTTTACATTATATCTGGTGGAAATGAGTATGTTGGATGATGAGACTTAACTCTTTTGTTATGTATGTCAATTTTTCTTTAATCACAACTTGTTTTGTTGATCTAAAATGGTACACGTGTACATTTTATTTTAAATTTGTACACATATTTTATTGTAAATTTCTTATTTTTGAATTATGTTTTCTTTTGCAGGTTTGAATTGTAGGTATACAGTGATCTATCTTAAACCAATGGCTTAGAGTCCATAATTTTGGAGTTAAATGTCTTAATTTTTGTTATCATTCTAAAATGGATGTGAAACCTATGTATTTGGCGGTGTAACTATTCAAATTTTTATTTAGTGCAACATATATATATATAACTCAAAATATCAATTTATTGTCTCATATTTGAATTCTCAAAAGGTTAATTTATGTTTTACGATATTGTGCTGAAATTAAAAATGTTTTATTTCATTTTATTTATAAACATTATTGTATAAACATCATTGTACTATGTGAAGTAGAGTTGTTTATGTGTGGAGTTGATTGTGTAGTGATGAGAGATATGGGTAGTTATCAAATTATAGTTTCTAACTTATAATTTAAATTTTGTTTAATTCGGAAATATGGTTGAAAATAGTCAAAACAAGTCATCAAATTTTATAGTTTCTTATGAAATTTCACAATGAAATGACAGTCCAACACTAAAATGGTTATGTTAGTCTTTGGTTTCTTTTTGAGCTTTCAATATATTTATTCAAGAAAATGTGAAATAAAAATTATAGTTTCCCACTTATAATTTAAATTTTGTTTGATTTGGAAATATGGTTGAAAATAGTCAGAACAAGTCATCAAATTTTATAGTTTCTTATGGAATTTCACAATGAAATGACAATCCAACACTAAATTGGTTATGTTAGTCTTTGGTTTCTTTCCGAGCTTTCAATATATTTATTCAAGAAAATGTGAAATAAAAATGTGTACTTTGTAATAAAAATTGAAATAAAAACATGATTTAAATTGTAAAATTAAAATATACTTAAATATAAGTAAGCGATTTTCATTAAAATTTATATTGATATAAATTGTTTTTGTATCGAAAAGGGTAGAAAATGGTTGATGGAAATTATCAATCCTTTCCACATTGTAAGTATTCACTAATGTCATTAATATGACACCTACCATTAATTCAGTTAAAATTATGAAAATCTAAATGCAACAAACCAATCCTTAGTAGATGACCTCTTATTTTTTATTTTTTGTTATCAAGCCACAAAATCAAATTTGTTTTCAACTTCAATCAAACTCAATGAAAAATATATTTAATGTGTAGAATATATGTAACTTGTTACCTATTCATCATACACATTTTTATTTCACTTTGCTTCAAGATATTGAAATCTAAATGCATAAATTTAACAATTTAATATAATATCAACACTTTTGGAATCAAAATTCACAATTTCATTATTAAAATTGATACTTTTTAAGATGAATTTAAAATTTTTAATTAGGATGATAATCATACATGTATTACCTTGAATTTTTTAACTAGGATGTTAATCATACACTTTAAGATGTCTTTAAAGTTCTTTAATCCATCAACAGTTTCTTATAATGACATGAAAATTGGTCCTAGTTTTGATATGAAGTTATCCTCTTTATATGAAAAAGCATTGAACAATCAAATTGAAAATAATGAACACAAATCCTATATGTAGTAAATTGGTTACATGCATTAAAGGATTTGTGTATACGATTTGGATAATTTATAGGATTAAAGTATAATCGTCCAAAGTACAGTTCAATTTAGGTTCCCTATATACAATCTATAGGTTCTTCTCTGAAATTGTAAATAAGTCTTGGTAAACTTTATAATTCTTTAAAAATAGAACTTTTCTTAATTGAATGGACTATGAAAGTAAACTAAACTGGAAATGATTCTATAATCCTAGATATTCATAAATACGTGTACTTTCATTGAAAAATATAAAATTCTGGAATGTACATGTCTTGTTTAAAGAAATCGTAATGGTATTCCATCTTCAATTATTCATTCATGATCGGCTTTGGACATTTTCCATTTTCTAACTTTTGTTTTTTTTCTTGATTGAACTTCTATTAACTTTATGCGTGTTGCACATACCAAATGATTATATTGACAAATTATAACATCTGACTAGTAGTCTTGAAAGTGAACATGAGTTTTGGTTTGATGGGTTTCTTGAAAAAAAATCATTTCAATATGATGGATCCTCTTTCATTTATAAAACCGTTATCATCAAAATATTCTAATAACCTCATCTTTTGTTTTTTGCATCGCATCAAATAATATTTCACATTTTTAGTGTTGTCTATAGGTGAAACCACGTCAAATACATTTCCTACAAATAATTCAATATATTGGAGAAAAAATAGTTCGTGTTAGATTATCACACAAGTACATCGACAAGTTATTTGAAAAAATTTAAACATAAAAAGTACCTTCTCTAACAAGATCAGAAACTCTATCGCCATCATATGACACTATAGTTTCATTTGATTCCATCTCCTCTGAGCTTGCAAGTGGCATTTGCCATTTTATATTAGGTTCGGTATGTCTCCAAGCTTTAACATATTTTTCATTTTCGTTTTCGCAAATCTCTATGGATTTTGTGTCCTCTATGCAAACTGAACAAAAACAAGAATCATTTCTTTTATCAAATGAAAACACATTTTGATAGTGTTTTGTTTTAATTAAATGCATTTTTTTGTCTCCCATGTATTGTACCGGCTTCATATGGAATTGATATGTTTACATCTTGGATTCCAATATACCAAAAAAACCTGCACAAGACAAGAAATTATTAACTTGAAATGTCTTAATAAAATGATTGAAAATTGAATATAAGTTTGAACACGTGAATAAAAATATCCTTTGTACATGTGTAACATGTATACATAGGCACACCTGTGCATATCCTTTGATGGATTATTTTCATGCCTTAGCACCATTTTGCACCATTCAACAACTTAATTAGCGGATTCAAATCAATCGGCATGAGGGTTCATTTGATACCTTTAAAGTGCTTGTTTTACACATGCCCCTGCATCGTTGTGCTCTCCTTTTCCATGACTAGTCTCAAAAAATTCCAACAATGTGTAATGTTTTTTTTTTTATGAAGACGACACAACCAATAGAATGATCATGAACATTTTAACTGACCCGCACACTCATCTGACTATATCCAATGTCGATCGAATCCAATTCCGTGTTCTTTCAATGAATCATAAAATTTATCAGAACAATGTTGTACATAATGTGTGTCGTGCGCTTGATCATCACTTATATAAAAGTGATATTCTTTAATAACATGTCGATTGGTGTTGGTGATTTCGATGTTATCAAGAATCCGTTGAGCATGTCTATATAGAATGTGGACAAATATAATGACTTGATCAGAATGATAATATTCACTATGTATTTCTTTTTGTGCAATGAATGTGTAATTCTTTGCAAAATCAACTACAGATAAAATTGTCCTTGGTGGAAACACTTCACAAGATTGTTTGAATTGTAGGTCTTGCCATCGATCTCTATGTGAATGCTTGGTGTATTTATAAATTTATTCCTCAAACTTCTTCAAAAAACCTATCACACCTATTTTATGTACTTTCAAATCAATCCTTTTGAAAATAACATTTGAAGAATGTGGAGCCGTGTTGTTGATATATTCATATCTCTTCCAATTCATTGTTATATTAGAAAATGATTGATCATTCATTTCAATAGGATACTTTGAGTGAAACAATCTTATATTTCCACAACGATCACATTTCTTTCCACTAACACTTTTTTTTTGTAAAATAATTCATGACCTTCTCTTTCACATAGAATTTCATATATAAAAGCACCGAAAGTGGAAGGAGGAGATGAACATGGCCATAAAGTTTTACCAAAATCAAGAAAAGTGTCATAATATAAATCAAATTTCACATGATAATGATAACAACAAGTGTCACGAACAATGATAGGTCTAACAAACCATGGTTTTTGTTGCACAGATGTATTGATGAAAATTTTAACTTATTTGTGCTCTTCTTTGAACTTATTAAACAATTCTATTTGTGTCATTGGCAATATATGTTTTGGATGTTATTCATATTGTTTTAGTGTTATTATTTGTCACAACACATCCCTTGTATGTGGTGAAACATAAGATTCTGTCAACCAACAATTACGGGCCAATTCTTTAACATTTTCTGCAAGTCTATCTTTGTAGGGTTGTCTAGAAATCACTGTCTAACAAGCCAGTTTATCATTTGCATCTATTTAAAATAAAAAATTTCTATGTTTGCACAATATTTTTCTTGACGTTCCCATCGTTTTTTCTATGAGTCGTGTCAAATGATATTTTATATTGCTAGATGAAACAACTATTGTTTGTATCACTCTACGTGCAACACTGAAATCTTTTTTTCAAGATTTTTCAAAATCTTATAATGCACTAGTTATATTGTCAAAGACATTATGTTTCACTTTTGTATCCTTTGTCAAATTTTGAATACCCAATAATGATGTAGCTTCTTTTAACCTTCTTGACTTTATTAGACAGAGTAAAAGTTGAGCTTGTATTGTTACTGATTCATCTTTGAATTTTTTTTTATAAATATTATTAGTTCAATATCTTATATAATGCTTAGCTTCTTTCTTCCAAAATTTGTCAGTATCAACATTTTCTAATATTTCATCATCAATGTTGATAGATTCTCATGCATATTTCAATTTAAAGTTTATATTAAAAAAAAAAACCCGAACATAAGTTCACTAAACTATATACAAGTGTTCATCTTGTATTATCTAAATTTATGTACATACATATAGGTGATTTGTCTTCTGTTTTAATTTCGTTTTCGACGTCTTCATCAACATTATGAAACAAATCTATTTATTCTTTTTGAAAAACATCAAATCATAATTACAATCAATTATTTTAAAAAATATTTTAAATTTGAATTCTATACTTTTAATATAGACAATATGTGCATGCATACTTGGTTGGGCTTCTTCTTGTTGAAAATATCTATTTACATTATCGTCGTTTCTTTCTTCAATATTTGCACATTCCCGTTTATTTCTCCAATAATTCTCTTTCCTTTGATCGTTATAGTGAGTTTCATATCGAGTGCGATCAAATTTTCTCTTGCGCAAACTTTTGTTTCCCATGAGTATAGTTTTCTGTAAAAGTTCTTAACAAAATCAACATTTCAGAATAGTCTCAGAAAAACTTTATTGTCACAAAAATTATTAAAAAATAATATCAATAATTTTATGTTCAACAAAGGCTTCACCTTGAAAAAGTGCTCAACATTTAACTTTCAATATATAAATTGTTATTCCAATAAAAACTTGAACAAACATCGATTACCTTGTTCAACAAAAATGAAAAAGATGATTCAAAATTTTCTTTAGGTGCTCTAGAAAACCATGAAACAAGTGATGAATTGTGTTAAATGTGTTCGACTGAAAGTGTATTTATACAATTTGGCACGAAATGAAATGATACGACGTGTCTTTTCATTTTTTTCGGCCGATGAAATTCTCTCAACCATCTTGGAAAACGTTTAATTTTGACGGATTCCATTAGAATTTTGTTTTTTGTTCGAAATAAATGTTTTTTGGACAAAAGATTCTTTCGGTCGAAATATAGAGAATGGGACTGTTTGCAGGAACAAGAGAATTCCCTCTAGCTTACCTGAACTTTGGAGGTTGTGGACTCTTGCAAATACTCAGAATTTGGTTTCGAAAATGACATCAACATTTGTAAAATTGAATCTACTTTCAATTCCTATAATATGTTTTCATTTTCATTCTTTTTATGTAATTTTATTTAATTTCTGAAAAACATTAGTGCATAATATTTTTAGCTCACATTATGATTCATTGAAATGAAATATCTGCATCTCTAAAAATACACAGTGAAAAATCTAGAAAAATTTATATTCATAATCCTTAAAATGTTCTTTTCAAAAGGGTATTTTTAGATTTTACTTTTAAGTAAAAATTAAGATAGATACAAGGTGGGGGAAACATGTTTTTAAAATATGCAACGTTTTCATCTTGGTAAACTTCAAAAAATTCTAGAAATTATAATATTCATCCGTTAGATTCAAAATTATAGTCATAATAAAATAGAGTCTCTAATGATTGTTGCAGTATATTTCATTTGTTAAAAAAAAAAGTTTAATAATATATACATTGTTGGGGGAAATATAACTCATTATCATTCCTTTCATGTTTTACGAACATACTGTTAAACAATTGTCAAATTGACATATCAAATCTTAGTAAAAAAAATTTGAAAAATAGTCATTGAAAAGCTAACAAAATTCTTCACAAGTTTTTTTTTTACTGTAAAGTGAAATTCTAAATAAAAAAAACACTTTTGTGTGCCAGAAGTTGAAGAACTTGTGAAAATATAGTTTTTTTTCTTATAAAACAAGAAAAATAGAGACCCATCTTCATGATTTCACCCAAAAGATAATTAATCTGGTTAATATTAATTATATTATGAGATAGAGAGGCCGTCTTGTTGTTCCAATAGACACTTATGTTGATAGGTCAAGTATAATATAAGTAAAGGTAAATTCCTCATTGAGGAATCATATCTTTTGTGTGAGTTTGGAAAGTTCAGCAAGTACATCTTCTTGGGAAAAGTGTGCACCTCTCTTGGGCGCTAGTCTTCTAGGGTTTTCAAGCACCCTCATGTGTGCTAGGTTTTCTTGGTGGTCAAGGTCTTTCTCTTGAAGAATATAGAAAAGGATTTGGATGGGTTTTCTTCCCTTGGTGAGAAAGGTTTCCTAGGATACTTCTTGTGTTCTTGTGCATGGCATTTCTTTTTGTGGTCTTGGTTGTTGCAACATAATTGTTTATGGTTTAAGTTAAATGCTAAAAATGAATGAAATTCATTCTTAAACCTTGATTATTGAAAAAACAATATGGTATCAGAGCATAGTTCTTGAAGAACCCATTGCACAAACAACTTTCAGGTATCCTCTCTCTCTCTTCTACAAAAACCGTATGACCCTCCCAGGGTTCCCAGAAAATCCATACGACCTACTCTTAAGGGGGTTTTCAGTACTTGGAACTTGGACGTTGGGGATAAAAATGGAATAGGTGTGTACTAAATCCTTCAACGCAGTTCCAACAAGTATCAAACTACAATTCCAAACATTTTGACTTTTTGGCCCTAGGGTTTCTCTAATTTCTGCAGAAAATTTCAGAATTTTGTTTTTGCAACTCCTTGAAGGAGATATTCATTTCACCAGGGATATCATATACTTCAAAGGATTATTTTTGGTAGTCATAATCCCAACAAAACCTAAATATGATAGCCTAGCCTAGCCGTTAGGTTTTCTAGCCTAGTTGACAAAGGTTTGTGAAGAATCCAAAAATTAAAATGAGCAAAATCATGATGGGAGGCAAGCTGGATGGTTCAAGAAAACTCAGTTCTAGTAAGACATGACTTCAAATAAATTAAGATATCAACATCTCAACACTCTCATGTATGGTCCCTACCAATGATAATACTTGGGTAATTGATAGTGGTGCCTCCAAGCACATGACCAATCTTAGATATCACCTAACACAATTCATTGAGAAAGAGACACATCTACATGTTGTCCTTGGAGATGATGTGAGATATGATGTGAGAGGAGTTGGTACTTCTACCTTCCAATTAAATTCATATATGCAACTTCAATTAAATGAAGTTCTATATGTACCCGAAATGAAGAGAAACATTGTCTCTATTTCTACTTTGTAAGACAAAGGCTACAAGATTACCATCTCAGAAGGAAGAGTTCTTGCATGGCACAAAGAGTCTCATATAAGTTCTACCAATTAAATTGATGTATGAGAAAACAACTTGTACATATTAACCATCGAACTAGTCTAGGTCCCACTACATGAAACTATCATCTTAAGTGAGCTATGGCATAGAAGACTTGCTCACACTCATTATAGAGATCTCCCAGCTCTAGGGAAAATGGTAACAAGTCTACTAGAATTACAGATTCAACATAAAGGTGTTTTCAAAGTTTGTTCCCTTAGTAAAAATGTTAAAGGATCCTTCTTAAGCAGTGACACTAGATCTAAGGAAATCTTGGATTTGATACATTAATATGTGTGTGGGCCAATGACTATTTCAGCTCTGAATGGATACTTATACTATGTACTCTTCATAGATGATCACTCCTGGAAAACATGGATTTACTTTCTGAAGAACAAGGATGGAGTCCTTTCAAAATTTCAAGAATTCAAAGCTCAGGTTGAGAACCAGATCAGAATAAAAATCAAAGTATTTAGATTAGATAATGGAGGAGAATACACCTCAAAACAATTCAATAGTTTTTGTATTGAAGCAGGGATCAAGAGGGAGTTCACAATTCCTTACAACCCTCAACAAAATGGGGTTGCTGAAAGGAAAAACAAAACTATCATTGAGGAAACCAAAGAAATGATACATGATCAGATTCTAGCTATGATTCTATGGGAAGAATCATGTATGACAATAGTGTATGTTCAAAATATAATTCCTCATCAGATCCTGAAGAACATTACTCCAAAAGAAGCCTTCACTGGAGTGAAGCCTGATATTGGAAACTTCAGAATATTTGGATGTCCAATATATTTTCATGTACCCACAGAGAAGAGATCCAAGCTATAACCTTCAAGAGTAAAGGGCACATTTTGTAGGGTAAAATCATGAAGATGGGTAACACTTTTACTTGTTTTATGACAGAAAAAGTTGTATTTTTACAAGTTCTTCAACTTACGACATACACAAGTATTTGTTTTATTTAGAATTTCATTTTACAGTAAAAAAAAAACTTGTGAAAAATTTTGTTAGCTTTCCAATGACTATTTTTCAAATTTTTTTTATTAAGATTTGATATGTCAATTTGACAATTGTTTAACAGTGCGTTCCTTAAACATGAAAGGAATGATAATGAGTTATTTTTTCCCACAACAATGTATCTATTATTAAACTTACGTTTTTAAGAAACAAAATATACTACAACAATCTACAAAGACTCTATTTTATTATGACTATAATTTTGAATGTAACGGATGAATATTATAATTTCTAGAATTTTTTTAAGTTGACCAAGATGAAAATGTTGTAGATTTTAAAGACATGTTTTCTTACACATTGTATCTATCTTAATTTTTACTTAAAATTAAAATATAAAAATACCCTTTTGAAGAGAAAAGTTTAAGGATTATGAATATAAATTTTCTAGAATTTTCCACTATGTATTTTTAGAGATGTGGATTTTTCATTTCACCGAATCATAATCTCACCTAAAAATATTATGTAGTGATTTTTTTATAAAATTAAATAAAATTAGATAAAAAGAATGAAAATGAAAACAAATTATATCCAATGAAAGTAGATTCAATTTAAAAATGTTGGTATCAATTGTGAAACTAAATTCTGAGTATTTGTAGGAGTCTGCTACCTCAAAAGATAAAGTAAGATGGAGAGCATTTGTAGTTTCCCGCAAACAGTCCCATTTTCAGGTTTTCGGCCGAAATATTTTTTCAGTCAAAACCTAGTTTTTAGCAGAATTCATTAAAAATAATCGTTTCAGCCAAAAAGAATTTCGGTTGAAATATGCTGACCACAAGAAAACAATTCATCCAAAAAACATTGTACACAAATTTTGAGGGTGCCGTTAGGGTGCTGTTCAATTTGACGTGCAAATTTTCGGCCGAAAAAATTCCTAGAAACATTTTTTCGACCGAAAAATTTCTGCTAGGAATTTTTGAGACCCGATTGTCACAAAAGTGTTACCCATCTTCATGATTTTACCCTACAGTGAATCCTCAAAAGAATGTCAAATCTACATTCCTGGTCAAAGACAAAATGAAATAACTAGAGAAGTTACCTTTGAAGAAGAAGTAGCCTTCCAAATATTCAGAGAAGCTCAGATGGAAATTGATAGTGAGACAATGCCTTCTCCCACTTTAGTAGTTCAAAGGAAGACATGCATTATTCCAGTTGATACAAAACCTCTAGTCGATCTAGTTGTTCCAGCCGATCCAGTCTCTCCAAGAGACATACCTAAAGATATTATAGTTTGACATAAAAGGCCTGCTTGGGCCCGATAAACTCTACAAGAAGTAGAAGGACTTAAATCCCCTCAAGGAACAACCAGGCAGAGCAAGAGACCAAAGAGATTCTCAAGCTACCTTTCAGCCACTACCCACATCATTGACTCAGAGCCATCTTGTCATGGAGAAGCTTCAGGTGAAAAAGTCTGGCAAGATGCCATGACTGAAGAATACCAATATTTATTGAAAAATGATGTATGGGATGTTGTTCCAAGACCGGAGGGAAAGTCTGTAGTGACTTCCAAATGAATTTATAAAATCAAGCATGTAGTTGATGGAAGCATCGAAAAATACAAAGCAAGATTTGTGGCCAGAGAGTTCTCAGAAGTAGAGGGAGTTGACTCTGATGATACTTTTGCTCTAGTAGCTCGATACACCTCCATCCATTCTATCATTTCACTAGCTCCTTCCATGGGTTGGAAGCTGTTGGATTACTGAGAGGGGGGGTGAATCAGTAATAACGTAATTATAATCTTTTTTCTTCAAATGTTATATCAATGTAGAATTATTATCCAATAATGAGCAATAATAAATAAACAATCACACACATACACAGTACACCAGTGTTTTACGTGGAAACCCAAATTGGGAGAAAACCACTGAATGTTTTTTCTTATATGTCTTGAAGAATTACATTCATTGGAAGCACCACCTTCCTTTGTTTTTCAGCTGCATTTGGAAGTAGGCTCCAACCCCCTAGTTTCTTAGCCTACAACCCGAGGGAATATCCAACTCCCCAATTCTCTAGCTACAACTAGAAGGAGGCTACAACCCCCAATGTTCTCCATCTACAACTGGAAGGTGGATACAACCACCTGTCCTTGCCCCATCCTGCCACCCTGAAGTAGAAGTAGAATGATGGAACCACTGTCACACTATCACTGTGAGATATACCGCTGTAAACCTATACCAATAAATCCGAACCATGCATCAACCATGCATCAACCTGTACCTCAACCTGTACCATAAACAAGTGCATCAACCATGCACCAACCTGTAATCAAACTCTACCATAAACAAGTGCATCCAACCATGTACCAAGTATGTACCAATCATGTGTCAACTACTCATCAACTATGACTCATAAATA
>JASDQU011508496.1:22747-38676 GCA_032191745.1 Picea mariana
CCTAGCTTATGCATGATCCAATAATATTAAAGTGTATTAGATGGATGTGAAATCATCGTTTTTGAACGGGGAACTTGAAGAAGAAGTCTACATTGAACAACCAGAAGGATTTCAGTTTTCATAGAACACAAATTATGTGTGTAAATTGAAGAGGGCCTTGTATGGTCTAAAAGAGTATCCTAGAGCATGGTACTCTAGACTGGATAAATATCTACAACAGGCAGGGTTCAGAAAAGGAAGTGCAAACAACAACCTCTACATCAAGGTAACTCAAGATAGTATTTTATTAATTGAAGTTTATGTTGATGATATTATTTTTGGAAGTACTGATGACAGGTTAAGCCATAAATTTGCAAAGGACATGTAGAATGAATTTGAGATGTCATTACTTGGAGAACTATCCTTCTTTCTGGGTCTTCAGATACGTCAAAGCAACCAAGGAATTTTTATTTCTCAATTGAAGTATATCAGAGAAATGCTAAAGAGGTTCGGAATGGAAGATTGCAAACCAGTTACCACTCCTATGTAAACTAGTTGCAAGTTGAGAAAAGATGATGATTAAAAGTCTACATACTAGAGGCAATACAGGCTGATGATTGGTAGCTTACTATATGTGACAACATGCAGACCAGATGTAATGCAGGCAGTTGGACATGTGGCACGATTTCAAGCAGCAACAAAGGAATCACATGTATTATCAGTGAAGAGGATTTTTATATATCTCAAAGGAAATTAAGAGTTTGGATTATGGTATCCAAAAGGAAAGGATATATCGCTTATTGCATACACAGATGCAAATTGGGAAGGTTGCATTGATGAATGATGAAGCACCAGTGGAGCAACGTTCTACTTGGGTGAGTGTTCAGTATCATGGCTAATAAAGAAACAATCATCAGTATATTTATCTACAACCGAGGCATAGTATATTGCAATAGCATCATGTTGTACACAGGTTCTATGGATGAAACAATCTCTAACAAATATAGATGTTGATTATGATAAGCCCATTCTAATCTATTTTGATAATACAAACACCATCAGTATCTCAAAGAATCCGGTGATGCACTCCAAGACAAAGCACATTCCAATAAAGTATCACTTTCTACGAGACCAAGTTGTAGAAAAGAACATCAGAGTTGAATATGTGGGCACAAAAGAACAAGTGGTAGACATGTTTACAAAACCTCTTCCACGGGAAGCCTTTGAGTATCTTCGCCAGAGACTCATAGTTATTTCAACTCCAAAATGAATTCTTTTGAATGCTTATCTTATATGTCTTAGATGTACACAAGGAAGCACCATAAAGAGGACAGTTCAGGTCAGGAGATTAGTTTCAGGAAGAGTTCATTCAAGGGGAGTATCGCTAAGGACAGTTCAGTTAGAGGGAGCAACCCCTGATGGAAAGATACCTTTGCCATTGATGACAAAGGGGGAGATATTTATCAGATACAGAGAACAGAGGCATGGTTCTAGGGGGAGCGATGGTCAGAGGGGGAGCATGAGTGATATGGCTTCATTATTGCTTCAAAGTGTTGCCATCAATGCCAAAGGGGGAATTTGTTGATTAATTGCGTTGGTTGTCATTGATGTCAAACCTTGAAGAAAGTCTGGTAACAAATTCCAGTAGCACAATGGTTTGGGTAATGGACCTAAGTTTGTTTGATGGATAATGGTATGAGTTTAGGGATATTTCCAGGTAAGACTATTTCAGATGGATAACACATCTCATGTAATTTCCGGTGGTATGTGGAATGTCACATAAATCCTCATGGTTAAAGAGTTATGGCCATGTGAAGTTGGAGAACCCTCATGAGTCATCTAGAAGCCCCTAAAAGTCAAAGTGTTTGCAAAATAAATTATTTAAATAATAAAGTTAATGGAGAAATCCTTCAAATAAGGAAAGTGGAATGCTACATGAAAGTATAAATAAGAGGCAAGGCTCTCTCATTTAAACACACTTGAACACATTGGATATATTTTGTTGTGTAAGGATTATTGCAAGTGCTCATTGATACATTTGAAGTTGCGAAAGTCTGAGGTAGTAGGAAGGGTTGATGGATTTTTTTTTGGAATTACAGTGAATACTAAAAAACTTTAATTTTTGAGGTGTACACAGGCTGATAGTGTATTAGGGTGCGTACATATGTGGGATGACAATGTATTAGGGTGCGTACATGTTTGTAAAGCCATGTAAACTTGAGAAGATGAAGATGGAGAGGTTCTAGATTCTGATATCAAGCTCCCAGGAAGGTCTACAATGCTCAGATACATCATATCTATCCATTGGTTCAAATGGTATGTCTTATTTCTATGAATAGTTGTATTTTGATGTATGCATGAGAAATGGTTATGGAGATTTGAGGATTCTCCCTAGAGAGACTAGTGGCTACATGGGATCTTCTGTATAAGTCAGATCTACATAAATATAATGTTGGTATATTTATCATTGATACTTCTTGTTGAGGCAAATATTGATACCCAAAAAATGTTAAATGAATAAGGAAAAAGGAAAAAAGGAATTTGGAAATACACAATGCCAAGGAAAGTGCAACTCAATGCATAAGCACTCCATTATTTCAAAGACACTCATGTGGATGAATATCTTGCACTAACTACACATGACTATGCAATATCACTCATGAAGTTAACCCCCAAACCATACCATCTATCATTACACATGATCCTTGATGGGTTTTTTGGGAAATAATTCTCTTCTTGGGTAATAGCACATGCAATAGGGGATAATGATGACCCTCCCATGCCTAAACTTGCAAAATTGTATGAATTCTATGAGTTATTGTGAAGTTTGAAGATCATGCTTAATATGATATACCTAATTGAATTTACATTTAACATGACTCATTTTTTTATGTTGCATTGGAATTATGTACATGATTATGGATTGATGTCTACATTGGATCACTTGATCCCCACTTTGAATGATGTACTTTGCATGGATATGAATTGTATTGATCCTTGCTCCTTTGGAGGAATTTGAGGAGGCCCCTTACACACTTGATGGAGGCCATCCCACTTCTTTTGGAGGTAGTTGGGATTCTTTGAGGACATCACAACTTTTGGAGATGCCCTAATACCTTTTGGAGATGATGTGGCACATTTTTTAGTGGATGTTGCACCTTTTGGAGATGATTTTTCACTTGGAGGATGAAACATTGCACCATTTTGGAGGGAATGTTTCACTTAGGATCCCCTACAGATTTTTGATATCATTTGAGTGATTTTTGCACTCTTGGGAGACCACACGTGCCACACATGTGACGTTTAGCATGCATTTATGGAAGACGTCTTACCTTTTGAGAATTTTACTTAATCTTGTGAGCATCGTTGGCGATATTTTGACTCATCCACTCTTGCGTCATTGATACTTTATTATTATGACCTTATCTCTAGGGATTGTAAAGAGATCAAGGTTTTTATTTATATTTTTTTAGGGTTTAAGATAGTAAAATGATGCTATTTTAATGAGAAGGGTGATAGATCTCTCATATAAGTAGAGAAGCACTTCTCATTTGTGAATGATTTCTAGAACTTGTGGAGAACAATTACTTGTCTAATTTTCTTCTTATATATTATAGGGATGGATAACTAGAGTGAATTATTGAGGAGATGTCTTATAGATTGTGAACCATCTTGAATATTTTAAGAAACTAGGTGGATATTTAAGGTTTGTAGTGGATTGGCATAGATGTCAATCCTGGATCTACTTACATCCTCTCAAGGGAGTCCTTAGTGGACCCCATATTCATATGGATTTTATGAGAAGAATGAAAGGAATACAGATTATTAACATGTGCTTAACACAAAATAACAAAGATACTGTAAAACTGGTTTGCTATTCAATAAGGAAATAAGCTGAAACTGTACAATGCAGTGGAAACAAGCTTGTTGGAATGGTGGTGGCTTATCTCTGAGAAGAGATGTGATGGCTGTGCTCATTTGCAAGAAGATCATTATAATGAGTCTCTGAAGGAAATTTTACAATAAAAAAGAATTCCAAAAACCCTATACATTCAAAAACCTAACCCTATGAGATGAAGCGCCAAAAGTCATCTGGGCCCCGTTTGGGTAAGTTAGTACATCAACTTCCCAGGGTCGTAACTTTTGAGTACGATCTCCGTTTTAGGCGTATGATAGCCCGTTGGAAAGGAATTGTTGAGGAGATTAATGTTGGGGGAAATATTGAAGGAAAATTTATATTTCTCCCCGTTGTCCCAAAAAACATCATTTAGGGCCTCAAAATGGCTCCAGAAGTTAAAAACTGCTAAAAATAGTAAATTACCAAAATTGCCAAAACTAGTTTGAGCCAATTGGAAAAGGTGGGTGGCCATCAATATCCACCTAGATCAATCCTCCCTCCTTAGGAAGGAATGGTATCCATTTCATTTATTTCCCCCATTAGATGAGGAAATTTCTGCTGAATTTGGCCCCGGGTGAGCCACATGCCTTAGTGCAGGAGCTGCCCTGCTTTGATGACTCGATAAAGATGGATCCTTTGTTGTTGAGTTCCCTTGATTTGTGTGTCCACAATATGATCAGTGGATGCATTTTGTATGTATTTGGGGTTAAGCTCTATTGGGTTCAGTTGTTCTGCTACTTCTGAGGTGTCAAATAATGGTGGGAAATAAGGGCGAAGGAGATCCACGTTGAACACTAGGTGTTGCCCAAGGAAAGGAGGAATGTTGAGCTCAAAATAATTATCCCCCATGGCCTTGGTGATGGTGTACAACCAATAGCAGAGTGGGAGAATCTTTCGATGGGGTCTTATAAGGCGTTCTTTCTGCAAGTGCAACCAAATTTTTTCGCCCACCTGAAACTTATGTGGCACTCGATGTTGATCATGGCGCTGCTTGTACTTGTCATTGGAATTTTGTAGGATATACTGAACCTATTGGAGGATGTGCTAGATCCTCTCAATGAACGGGGTGGCTTTGTCAGCTTCATTTGGAGTAGGATATGAGTCGTTCGAGTTGAACGCAAGGGGAAGTGCAACATCTATGGGACCCAATGGTTGGAATCCCAACACCACTTGAAAGGGGCTATGGCCAGTTGAGCTATGCAGGGCTCAGTTGTAGCTATGATATACATAGGGAAGGATCTCATCCCATGTGTGAGGGTGCTTTGAATTATACATGCGAAGAATATGCACAATCATTCGATTTACGAACTCGGTTTGGCCATCTATCTTGTGGTGGAAGGTCGTGGATTTGGTGAGCTTGGTATCCAACAGTGACCAGAGGCTCGACCAGAATGTACTCAGAAATCGACTGTCTCGATCTGAGACAATGTTTTGTGGGATTCAAAAATGTACCCAGAATTGTTCAAAGAAGATCTCGGTAGTGGCCTCTATTGTGATGTTCTTCTTGTAGGCAACCAGAATCGCCATCTTATAAAATAGATCAACAACCAAAAAAACATAGTCATTTCCCCCCTTGGTGGACGGGGGGGGCGACATGTATTCCATTGAGATGGATTCCCATGGCCTGTTAGGAGTACGAAGAGGGGTGTATAGGCCCTGTTTCTTAGTGGTCAGTTTGGCAACAACGCAGGTAGTGCAAGACCTGATATACTTGATGACCTCCTGTCAAAGTTTCGACCAGTAGAAATGTTTATGTAGCATTGTCACTGTATTTTCAACGATGAAGTTTTCTACCACTCGATTGTAGTGGGATTCCCACAATACCTCATCTTTTAAGGGCTTGATTTCATACGACAAGCTACACTATTGGCTGACATGGAAATCGCTTCCTTGGCGGAGCCATCCAATGGTGTAGGATTGTGGGTGTGGCATTGTCGGCAGGGCCAGATGCTTGACGACCTCTGCTGAGATGAGGTTCTTATTGCTAACTCTATCAATGATGAAGTGCAACGGTGTGCCTTTTACCCACATCTGTGAATGGAAGAGGCACTCTCCTTCTTCTGGCTCGTCTGGTTCACCAGGTTGGAGCTTGGTGGTACAAACGGTGGCACTGGATTTCGTGTCAATTATTCGTCTTCCCCTTTTTGGTTTTGTCTCGGAGTGAGAATTCGCATCTGATTCAGAGGCTTTCACTTTGGCCACTAGCGACTTCTTTGAGTGGAAATCAACAGTGTTATGCCAAGGGGTCTTATGGAAGTCACACCACTTCCCGGTATATTTCTTTGTCTTTCCGGTGTCCTTCTTTGCTTGCGGATTGGAATGGTTTTCCTGATACTGTCCATATTTTCTCTGTCCTTTATTATGTGGGTTGGGGCCACCCTTTCCTGGCTTTTGTTGTGAGGGGTTCCCAGGTCCAAATTTCCGTGTCTTTTGTTTGAGCTTCTGCTTGATTTTGAAAGCATATCAGTAGGCCATGCCCAAGGATAAGATGTCCAGAAATTCCATTTTGGTCTGGATGTATCTATTCATAGCACTGTGATACTTGAGAACCAGATGCCACTCTGATTATTTGATACCCATGTTGGTGTGCAAGGTATGGAAGATATTTGTGAAATCTGGCACTTCCTGGTCTATTTCTTATCGTAGTGAGCTCCATTTGGTATACAAGTCGTTGTAACTTCTGAAAGGGTATTATTGTTTCTTAATAGCATCCATGAAGGATTCCCAAGTCTCAGTGACTTTAATTAATGAGGGTTCCTCTATTTCCTTTTTCTCCCAAAAACATTCCCACCAATCTTTGACATGGGGAATGACTTTGAGGAGCACAAAAGTAATGTTTTCTCTATTCGAAAAGTTATGGATAGAAAAATACCCTTCTATTAGATTCAACCACTTGTTTATAGCATCTGCATCTATCTGAACTTAAAATATAGGAATATCAAAGTTTATTTGTACCTTGAAGGGGGCGGCGCCTCCGTTCAAAAAAGATGCATCACTTGTTGGTAGCAGCCGAAGGATTTGCGTGAAACTATCCATCATATCGTTCCTTTGTTGCATGAGGGATTCCTTAATCAACAATTTGAAAGGATCTCATGTCCCGTCATCTTTATTTTCTCCTTCCATGATAGGTCTCTTGGGCGTGCTAGAGATTTTTTCCTAAAGAGAAACAAAATCGAAACCCAACTCTTTGTACTCCGACCTTGTTGGGGACATGCATTAAGGCTACAAGGAGAAGACCGCTCTGATACCAATGATCTGGATTTTATGAGAAAAACAAAATGAATATAGATTATTAACAGTTTCTTAACACAAAATAATAGAGATATAGTAAAACTAGTTTTCTATTCAATAAGGAAATGAGATGAAACTTTAAAATGGAGCGGAAACAAGCTTGCTAGAATGGTGGCGGCTTATCTCTGAGAAGATATGTGATGGTTGCGCTAATTCACAAGGAGATCATTAAAATGAGGCTCTTAAGGCCTTTTTACAATAAAAATGAATGCCAAAAACCCTAGACATCCAAAAACCTAACCCTAGGAGATGAAGCGCCAAAAGTCATGTGGCCCCATTTGGGTAAGTTAGTACATCAACTTCCCGGGGTCGTAACTTTTGCATATGATCTCTGTTTTAGGCGTATGATAGCCCGTTGGAAATTTATCATCGAGGAGATTCATTTTATGGGAAATATTGAAGGAAATTCGTTATTTCTCCCCATTTTCTGAAAAAACATCGTTTGGGGCCTCAAGATGGCTCCGTAAGTGAAAAACTGCTAAAAATAGTAAATTACCAAAATTGCCAAAACACTATTTTGAGCCAGTTGGAAAAGGTGGGTGGCCACTGATATCCACATAGATCAATACTGCCTCCTTAGGAAGCAATGGTATCCATTGCGTTGAGTTCCCCCATCATATGAGGAAATTTCTGTTGAATTTGGCCCCGGGTGAGCCACTTGCCTTGGTGCAAGAGTTGCCCTACTTTGATGACTCGATAAGGATGGATCCTTTGTTGTCGAGTGCCCTTGATTTGTGTGTCCAAAATATGATCACTGGATACCTGTTGTATGCAATTGGGGTTGATCTCTGTTGGTGTCAGTTGTTCTGCTACTTCTGAGGTGTCCAATAATAGTGGGAAATAAGGGCGAAGGACATCCACGTTAAACACTGGGTGTAGGCCAAGGAAAGGAGGAATGTTGAGCTCAAATGAATTAACCCCCATGGCCTTGGTGATGGTGTACAACCCATAATGTAGTGGGTGAATATTCTGATGGGGTCATGTAAGGTGTTCTTTCTGCAAGTGCAACCAAACTTTGTTTCCCACATGAAACTTATGTGGCACCTGATGTTTATCATGGCGCTAATTGCACTTGTCATTGGACTTCTATAGGATATCCTGAACCTATTGGTAGATGTGTTGTATCTTCTCAATGAACCAAGTGGATTTTTCAGCTTCAGTTGGACCAGGAGATGAGTCAGTCGAGGTGATCACAAGGGGAAGTGCAACATCTATGGGACCCACTGGTTGGAATCCCAACCCCAGCTTAAAGGGGTTGTGGTCGGTTGATCTATGTAGGGATCGATTGTAGCTATGCTAGACATAGAGAAGCCTCTCATCCCATGTGTGAGTGTGATTTGAATTATACATGTGAAGAATATGCACAATTATTCGATTTACGGCCTCGGTTTGCCCATCTGTTTGGGGGTGGAAGTCCATGGATTTGGTGAGCTTGGTGTCCAATAGTGACCAGAGGCTCGACCAGAATGTACTGAGAAATTGACTATCCCGATTTGAGACAATGGTTTTTGGGATTCCAAAATGTACCCAGACTCGTTCAAAGAAAATATTGGTAGTGGCCTCTGCTATGATGTTCTTATTGCAGGCAATGAGAATCATCATCTTAGAAAAGTGATCAACAACCACAAAAGCACAGTCATTTCCCCACTTGGTTGACTGGAGGCCCGACATGTAGTCCATTGAGATGGATTGCCATGGCCTATCAGGAGTAGGAAGAGGGGTGTATAGGCCCTGTTTCTTGGTGGTCGGTTTGGCAATAACGCAGGCAGTGCTGGACCTGATATACTTGTTGACCTCATATCAAATTTTCAGTAAGTAGAAATGTTTCTGTAGCATCACCACTATCGTTTTGATGCCGAAGTGTCCTACCACCCGACTATAGTGGGTTTCCCAGATCAGCTTCGCTCGCTCACTTGATAAAACACAAATATGGCCCAAACGACACAACAACCCAGCCTGAAGATGGAAATTATCGACAACTGCGTTTTCACCCATCATTTGGTAGGTGGTGGCAAAGTTTAAGTCTATCTCGTAGAGTTGGGGCCATCCAGAGGTATCATTGTTGTAATATTCTAGCACCGTCGTGAGTGACACGAGTGGCGGTCTGCTGAGGCAATCAATAATGTTATTGGTGCTACCTGTTTTATACTTGATGTTGAGGTGGAATTGTTGCAAGTATGTGGACCACTTTTGATGGTGGTCATTCTACAATTTTCCTTGTGTCTGCATGAACTATAACAACTTATGATCAATGGGGATGATTGTCTCCTTTCCAAGAATATAATGTCTCCACTGGCGGNTTGGTGCTACCTGTTTTATACTTGATGTTAAGGTGGAATTGTTGCAAGTATGTGGACCACTTTTGATGGTGGTCATTCTACAATTTTCCTTGTGTCTGCATGAACTATAACAACTTATGATCAATGGGGATGATTGTCTCCTTTCCAAGAATATAATGTCTCCACTGGCGGTAGGCTTTCACAATGGAGTACATTTATTTGTCGTAAGTACGCTACTTACAGACAACATCTGATAGTGGATTACTATGATAGGTCACGGGGTGGCCGTGCTGAGTGAGAACATCCCCCATAGCATAGACTGAACCATCTGTCTCGATCTCAAATGGATGTTGCAGGTCTGGTAGTGAAAGCACTAGGGCTAATCACAAACGCTACTTCAAATCATTGAACGCTTATTGTTTGGACCGGCCCCACAAAAATTTCACCTTACCACCACTCATGTTTATTTGGCTGAGGGCCCATGCAATATGAGAGAATCCCAACATGAACCTGTGGTAGAAATTCGCAAGGCCCAAGAAGCTCCGAATCTCAGTGAGTGGGGTTGGGTTTGGCCAATCACGGATGACTTGGATCTTGGTGGGATCCACATGTACGTCATGATGATCAATGATGTAGCCCAGGTAATGGATCGTGTCCATGCCTAAGGAGAATTTTTCCAGGTTGGCGTATAGCTTTTGTTGTCGCAGGGTGTGAAGAACCTGCTGAATATGCTGCAGGTGTTTGGACCAATTCTTTCTGTAAATGAGAATGTCATCCAGATACACCACTACAAAAATATTGGTGAATGGTCACAGGATATCATTCATCATCCTCATGAAAGTGGTTGGAGCATTTGTCAAATGAAAGGGAATGACCAACCATTCAAAAAGGCCTTCCTTTGACTTGAAGGCGGTCTTCCATACATCTGTTTGTTATATCGGGACCTGGTGGTAGATAGAATTCAGGTCAATCTTATAGAAGCATTTGGTCCCCATGAGTTGATCAAGGAGTTCGTCGATTCGGGGAATCGGGTATCGGTTTCTGACTAGGATTTTATTCAGATCTTGGTAATCAATTCAGAGTCACCAAGTTCCATCTTTCTTTTGTACCAGCATGATTGGGCTCCTACAAGGTGATGAGCTATGACAGATGTGCCCCTTGTGGAGCAGTTATTGGATCTGTCGCTTGATCTTCTCATTCTCTAAGAGAGAGTGGTGATAGATTGGCCCATTGGGTAGCAGTTCATTGGGGGTCATATCGATGGGGTGCTTTACTTGGAAGTGAAAAGGTACCCTAGTAGGTGAGGAGAGGATATCTGAGTATTCTTCCACGATCTTATCTACTTGCTTCTTCTATGTGGAGAGGTCGTTCCGAGAGACCCTGGATGTGGCTGTGATATTTCGATTATTCTGAGAGAGAATCATGAAGAAGACAAAATTCCACTTCTAAGAGATGACCTTCCTACATTTCTTAGTAGAGATCAAGGAAATAGCACTAGGTGGGATTGCCTCAGGTATCCTGTACAATTTCCTATTCACAGTAATAATAACACTACAAGGCCTAGACTCATATACATCATGACATTTCCATAGAAAATGTTGGCCCAAAAGAACATCACAAACATCGAGAGGAGAAACATCACACAATACCTAGTCTTTGAAGCGCTTGATTTTGTACAAAAGTCGAAACTGTTGGCTGATGCATAGATCACTTCCTTGGCGGAGCCCTCCAATGGTGTAGGGTTGTGGGTGTGGCATTGTCAGCAGGGCCGACCACTTGAAGACCTCTGCTGAGATGAGGTTCTTTTTACTACCACTATCAATGATGAAGTGAAATGCGGTGCCTTTTACCCACATCTATGAATGGAAGAGCCCCTCTCCTTCTTCTGGCTCGTCTGGTTCACCAGGCTGGAGCTTGGTGGTAGAAACAGTGGCACTGGGTTCTGTGTCAATGATCCGTCTTCCCTTTTCTGGTTCTGGCTCAGAATCAGAACCTGCATCTGATTTAGAGGCTTTCACTTTGGCCACCAGCGACTTCTTTGAGTGACATTCATCAGTGTTATGCCAAGGGACCATATGGAAGTCGCACCACTTCTCGGTATCTTTCTTTGTCTTTCCAGTGTCCTTCTTTGCTTGCAGATTGGACTAGTTGTCCTGATACTATCCATCTTTGTTGTGTCCTTTGTTTTGTGGGTTGGGGTCACTCTTTCCTGGCTTTTGCTGTGTGGGGTTTCCAGGTCCAAATTTCTGTGTCTTTTGTTTGAGCTTTTGCTTGATTTTGATGACATATCGGTAAGTTGCACCCAAGGATGAGATGCATAGAAATTCCATTTTGGTCTAGATGTATCTATTCGTAGCACCACGATAATTGAGAACCATATGTCACTTTGAATATTTGATACCCATCTCAGTGCACAAGGTATGGAAGATATTTGTGAAATCTGGCACTGCTTGGTCTCTTTCTTACCGCAGTGAGCTCCATTTGGTATACAAGTCATCATAACTTCCGACAGGGTAGTATTGTTCCTTAATAACATCCCTGAAGGATTCCAAAGTATTTGTGACTGTAAATAATGAGGGTTCCTCTATTTCCTTTTGCTCAAAAAAATATTCCCTCCAATATTTGACATGGGGAATGACTTTGAGGAGCGCAAAAGTAATAGTTTCTCTATTCAAAAAGTTATGGACAGAAAAATACCCTTCTATTAAATTCAACCACTTGTCTACATCATTTGCGTCTATCTGACCTTCAAATATAGGAATATTGAAGTTTATTTGTACCTTGAAGGGGGCGACACCTTCGTTCGAAGAAGATGCATCGCCTATTGGTAGCAATCGAAGGATTTGCGCAAAACTATCCATCATCTCATTCCTTTGTTGCATGAAGGCTTCCTCAATAAAAAATTTGAAAGGATCTCATGTCTCATAATATTTATTTTTTCCTTCCATGATAGGTAGCTTGGGTGTGCGAGAGATTTTTTCCTAAAGAGAAACAAGTTCGAGACCCAACTCTTGGTACTCTGACCTCGTTGGGGACATGCATTAAGGCGACAAGGAGTAGACCGCTCTGATACCAATGATCCAGAATTTATGAGAAAAATGAAATGAATACAAATTATTAATATGATATTAACAGTAAATAACAGACATACAGTCAAATTGGTTTCTATTCAATAAGGAAATAAGATGAAACTGTAAAATGCAGTGGAAACAAGCTTGTTGGAATGGTGGTGGCTTATCTCTGAGAAGAGATGTGACGGTTGCGCTCATTTGCAACGAAATCATTACAATGAGGCTCTTAAGGCCTTTTTACAATAAAAAGGAATGCCAAAAACCCTAGACATCCAAAAACCTAACCCTAGGAGATGAAGTGCCAAAAGTCATGTGGCCCCATTTTGGTAAGTTAGTACATCAACTTCCTATGGTCGTAACTTTTGCATACGATCTCTGTTTTAGGCGTATGATAGCTTGTTGGAAAAGTATTGCCGAGGAGATTCATTTTATTGGAAATATTGAAGTAAATTTATTATCCCCCCCATTGTCCCAAAAAACATCGTTTGGGGCCTCAAAATGGCTTCGAAAGTGAAAAACTACTAAAAATAGTAAATTACCAAAATTGCCAAAAAACTGTTTTGAGCCAGTTGGAAAAGGTGGGTGGCCATCGATATCCACCTAGATCAATCCTACCTTCTTAGGAAGCAATGGTATCCATTGCGTTGATTCCCCCCATCAGATGAGGAAATTTCTGTTGAATTTGGCCCCGGGTGAGCCACTTGCCTTGGTGCAGGGGCTGCTCTACTTTGACGACTCGATAAAGATGGATCTTTTGTTGTCGAGTTCCCTTGATCCGTGCGTCAAAAATATGATTATTGGATTCCTATTGTATGCAGTCGGGGTTGATCTCTATTGGTTTCAGTTGTTCTGCTACTTCTGAGGTGTCCAGTAATGGTGGGAAATAAAGGCGAAGGAGATCCACGTTGAACACTGGGTGCAGGCCAAGGAAAGGAGGAATGTTGAGCTTAAATGAATTATACCCCATCTCCTTGGTGATGGTGTATGACCCATAACATAGTTGGTGAAGCTTCCGATGGGTTCAAGTAAGGCATTCTTTTTGCAAGTGCAACCAAACTTTATCTCCCACCTGAAACTTATGTGGCACCTGATGTTTATCATGGCGCTACTTGTACTTGTAATTGGACTTCTGTAGGATATCTTGAACCTGTTAGTGGATGTGATAGATTCGCTCAATGAACCTGGTGGCTTTTTCAACTTGAGTTGGAGCAGGAGATGAGTCAGTTGAGGTGACTACAAGGGGAAATGAAACATCTATGGGACCCACTGGTTGGAATCCCAACCCCACCTTAAAGGGGCTATGGCCGGTTGAGCTATGATGGGCTCGATTATAGCTATGATAGACATAGGGAAGGATTTCATCCCATGTGTGAGGTTTCTTTGAATTATACATGCGAAGAATATGCACAATCATTCGATTTAAGACCTCGGTTTTCCCATCTATCTGACGGTAGAAGGCCGTGGATTTGGTGAGCTTGGTGTCTAGTAGTGACCAGAGGTTTGCCCAGAATGTACCGAGAAATTGACTGTCCTAATATGATACAATGGTTTTTGGGATTCCAAAATGTACCCAGACTCATTCAAAGAAGAGCTTGGAAGTGGCCTCTGTTGTGATATTCTTCTTGTAGGCAACGAGAATMGCCATCTTAGAAAAGCGATCAACAACCACRAAAACACAGTCATTTCCCTGCTTGGTGGACCAAGGCCTGACATGTAGTCCATTGAGATGGATTCCCATGGCCTATCAGGAGTAGGAAGAGGGGTGTACATGCCCTGTTTCTTAGTGGTCGGTTTGGAAATAGCACAGGCAATGCAAGACCTGATATACTTGCTGACCTCCTGTCGAAGTTTCGGTAAGTAGAAATTTTTTTGTAGCAACGCGACTATCTTTTTGACGCTAAAGTGTCTTGCCACGCGACTGTAGTGGGCTTCCGACCTTAGCTTCTCTCACTCACTTGATGGAACACAGATATGGCCCAGATGACACAACAACCCATCCCGAAGATGGAAATGATCGACAACTGCGTTTTCACCCAACATTTGGTAGGTGGTGGCGAAGTCTAGGTCTGTCTCATAGAGTTGGGGCCATCTAGAGGTATAATGGTCATAAGATTCTAGCACCGTGGTGACTGATGCGACTGGCAATCTGCTGAGGAAATCAACGATGTTATTGGTGCTACATGTTTTATACTTGATGTTGAGGTGGAATTGTTGCAAGTATGTTTACCACTTTTGATGGTGATCATTCTACAATTTTCCTTGTGTCTGCATGAACTGCAAGGGCTTATGATCAGTGTGGATGACTGTCTCCTTCCCAAGAATATAATGTTTCCACTGGAAGCAGGCTTACACAATGGAGTACATTTCTTTTTCGTAAGTACGGTACTTATATACAACATTTGATAGTGTCTCACTATGATAGGCCATGGGGTGGCCGTGCTGAGTGATAACATCACCCACAACATAGTCTGAAGCATTTGTCTTGATCTCAAAGGGTTGTTGCAGATATGGTAGTGAAAGTATTGGGGCTGAGCACAAGCACTACTTCAAATCATCGAATGCTTGTTTTTGGGACCGACCCCACACAAATTTCACCTTACCACCACCTCTGTTTATTTGGCCGAGGGCCCATGCAATATGGGAAAATAACAACATGAACCTATGGTAGAAATTGGTAAGGCCGAAGAAGCTCCAAATCTCAGTGAGCATGGTTGGGTCTGTCCAATCACAGATGAATTGGATCTTGGTTGGATCCACATGTACGCCATGATGATCAATGATGTAGCCCAGGTAATAGACCTTGTCCATGCTCAAGGAGCATTTTTCCAGGTTGGCGTATAGCTTGTGCTGCCGCAGGGTGTGAAGAACCTGTTGACTATGCTGCAAGTGTTTGGACCAAGTCTTTCTGTAAATGAGAATGTCATCCAGATACACCACTATAAAAATATTGGTGAATGGTCGTAGGATATCATCCATCATCCTCATGAAAGTGGCTGGAGAATTTGTNCAGCCACTTTCATGAGGATGAGAGTGGCTGGAGAATTTGTCAAACCAAAGGGCATGACCAACCATTCAAAAAGGCCTTCTTTTGACTTGAAGGCAGTCTTCCATACATCTGTTTGTTCTATCGAGACCTGGTGGTATCTAGACTTCGGATAAATCTTATTGAAGCATTTGGCCCCCGTGAGTTGATCAAGGAGTTCGTCAATTTGGGGAATCGGGTACCGGTTTCTAACTGTGATTTTATTTAGAGCCTGGTAATCAATGCAGATTCAGCATGTTCCATACTTCTTCTGTACCAGTACAATTAGGCTCCTGCAAGGTGATGAGCTGTGATAGATGTGCCCCTTGTGGGGCATTTCTTAGATCTGTCGCATGATCTCCTCATTCTCTAAGAGAGAGCGATGATAG
>JASDQU011508497.1:0-11414 GCA_032191745.1 Picea mariana
CATAGTAACTTAGGTAATCAAGACTTGTAAGGACCAAGCAAAGTCCACATGCAGCAAGGTGACACCTAAATTATTAAAATTGGCACACTTCCACTTGTTTACACACAAAGTTCACCAATCACTCACATAGTCTTTTCTAGAAATCGTGGAGGTAAAAGTAAGTTTCCTCCAACAGGATTATGAAATGCCCCACCCTTTTCTGACGAGACTATCCACTCCCACTTAATTTCAACGAGGTTGGTTCACACCCTCACCCTCTCAAACAACCACACCTAAACTCTTTCTAAAAACTCACTAATTTTTCCTCCACAGGAGGTGCCAAAAGAATTTTTTTAGTCTAGGTAGGATATGAGGGATAGGCATCCAAATAAATCCTCGTTATTTGGTTCTCACATCTTCAAACAGTAGAAGTTGTCAAATAGGGAACTTTAAATCCTCCAAATCAAGTGTTCCTACACCATAAGGCAGGGAGATACCCATGAAGGGTTGAAGGCCGAGGTCCAGTTGTTTTGTGCATCCCCCCTTAAGGCACCCACCTCTTAGATGGGATCCATCCCGTGACCCATTTCTGAGGCCAAAAATCTAAATGTCGCACTTTGACCGAGGTACCTAGTGACCAAATTTTAGGACATTTACCCAAGTGCCAATTGTGGGCTGCAATTGCACCTTGATCGGATTTTGTGTGGCTATTGGGAAATATCGCCAGCTCTTTTGGGATATGCCCCCTCTACCCCTCATTATAATTGATTACTTCATCCTTCACTAGTTCCTCTTCCGGTGGCTTCAGACCCCACTGTCGAGTGTTATTGGAAGGTCTAGTGTTATTTGAGAGGAAGGATGTTACATCTTTTAGGACACGAGCATTTTTTTTCTTTGTTCTCCCACGCAGACAAAATCCACCTATCCACATATATGCTTCTTTATAAAATTCCTTTATGTATGATGCCCTTCTTATTACATTTGATTGTGAAATATATTGGGAAAGTTCAAGAAATTATAGAAAAATCTCTTGTTCATTTATTTTCTCTCATCACCATTTGCATACATCCACTTAGCTAGCCGAACATCATAGGGGAACCACAAGATCCTCGTCATTCCAGATGCTTGCTAAAACTCCCTCCTCTCCTAGGGGGAGTTCCTAATATTTCCCCCTCATCGACTTCACCTTCTCACACCTCTGTGAGTGCTACTGTATTAGGATCATCTTTTCTTGGTTCCACTTTACTTGGGTCCACTTCCCAAGGTCAACCATCCACTCGCTCTCCTTTACATGAAAGCGGGAGGCCAACTTCTTCTCAAGGGGGAAGTACAAACCCACCTAGTCCCCCTCAAGGGTTAGGTACACAAAACACTCACACCACGGCTGGAACTAATCCTCCACCACCACTTCAGATGACATACTTGTCTTCCCTCAAAATACCAGATCTGAGCAAACTCACAAATGATCCCATATTGCATGACCCCACATGGCCTGCAATGCCTACCAAGCTACCTTTAGACATCCCCAAGTTTGAAGGAAAGGCAGGAGACGACCCTGCCAACCATGTCATGACCTTCCACTTATGGTGCTCTTCAAACAACATCATGGATAATTCCATCTAACTAAGGTTATTTCAACGCACACTCACTGGCCCATAAGCCAAGTGGTATGTAGATGAAAAATCAGGGTCCCATGCAACTTTCGAATCTTTGGCCAAATCCTTTTTAAACTTATTTCAATTACCAATCCACCATGACAATGGTATCGAACTACTCTCTGATTTTAAACAAACCTCAGCCACCCATATCATTGACCACATTCATGAGTGGCATCAACAATGTATTTTGTGCAAAGAAGAAACCACCAAACAACAGTGCCTTGATTGGTTTCTCAGATCACTTGTCTCTCTCCTTGGTAAAGATGTGGATTCCACCTTCCCCCAATCAGAAGAAGAAGCCATTAGAAAGGCTCAACAATACGACCTCATCTATTCACAATCTGGATACTTATACATAGTGTTAACTGACCTCCTGAGACCCATACCATTTGGCCAAGACAAACCTGGGATGTCTCACTCAGCAGGTGGATTGATTGGTAACACCACACATCACAATCTGCAACCCCAACAACCACCTATGTATTGCACACCCCAATATTCGCAGGTATATGGAGGACCCCCTTATTATCCTCCTCCCCCTTATCAACAACCATAGCTTGTTTCCCCCCCTCCACCCATAAGTGGACCCCCACCGGCACCTGCAATATGCCCACCTATCCAACCAAGTTATGGTACTCCCTCTACCTCAGCTTATACCCTAAGTACTAGTGAAAGCGCCACGCCTTCCTATGTATCTTATGGATCATTGCCACAACATAATCTGTACTTTCCATTTCCTGGCCCTCCATATCCCATGGCTCCACCACAAGGACACCCACATGCTGGGGTTAATTTTGTTCAGCCTTCTCCCATTCAGCAATATCAAAATTTTGAACAACTGAATATGGAAACTCCGACCCATCAGTCAAATAATGACAAAAGGAAAGGCAAAAAATGGAACAATAATAATCCAGGGCAAGGAGGGAATCACCCCTAACAAAACCAACTTGCTAGGGGCAACCAGAACCCAAGGAACCAGAACCCTCAAGGGGGAAATAATAACAAGCGCCAAGGGAAAAATAACAACAACCTTCAGACTAACTTCCCTTGTTCCCTATGTGGTGAGTTTGGTCACTATACTCACAACTTCCCCCAAATCGCTGACTTTAAACAGATGAAAGACTCTATGAATGGACCAAGTCCTCTAGCACTTGTTGCCCCTCAGTAGGCCCCACAACAATATGTGCAGCAACCACCCCCAGCCGTGTTGAAAAACCCTATTCCACACCAAGGGGTGATGAACACCCAACAAGACATGCAGCCTTCCCCACCACAGATGGGATAGTATCCCAATCCGGGAAATCCTACAGATCACACTATCCTCCTCACTAGAGAGGAAGAAGTCCTTCTACAAATGCGTAATCGTCAATATAGCACACCCCCAGAGTCTACTCCAACCACCTCGGAAGAACCCCCAGTCATAGTTGGACCCCCTTTGATGATTCATCGCCCTAATACTGAAATGCCCCTTTGTATTCCTTGCATCCCATTACACAGGAATGTTCACAACCCTCAAGCTAGGGTGGCTCATAATTACAATCTGGTCGATGACTTGGCTCAATCACCTACTACCATGTCAATCTTAGAAGTCCTTCAAAATTGTCCCACTTAGCAGAAATCATTACTTTCATCCCTGGGGGCGGTCGACCCCGCTGATACCCGACTCATCATATTCGATCTCGATAGTGGAGAACCTCGTCTCCCCGCTCTTATCGCTTTTCAAATACCGGTTAAAATCTGAAACATTACAGTTCATCGATGCATCATTGATGAAGGTGCATCCACATGCATCATGTCCAAATCCGTATGGCAGAAACTGGGTTCCCCCAAACTCATACCATCTACCATTGCCTTAAGAGCTTATGACGAACAACCATGTTCCCCTGAAGGGCTCTTCCAGAATGTCCCCGTTGAACTCAGGGGAAAAACCATTCTTATTGACATTGAGGTTATCGATGCCCTACTCGATTACAATATCTTGTTCGGTGGTAGATACATGTATTCTACGAAGGAAGTTGCATCTTCCATGTTTCAAACCATGATATTCCCCCATAACGGGAAGATCATTACCATCGATCAGGTTTCACATTATGAGCCTAACCTTTCTGCCAACATCGATAACATCCTTCTTTTCATCCACACTAATCCCGATACTTACCCACTCATCAAGATGGGCCCCGTAATTTTCAAAGACCCATCCTTGCTAGGGACATACCATGGAGCACCACCGCTCATCCATCCTCTCGCACAGGTATGTGTCGTCTCATCCAATGGAACTGAAATTGGAGATACCCTTCCTCCCAACAAGGCCTCTCTTATGCCTGACATCCCACTAGTTGCAGAGCTTCTTCCTTAGGAATTACCTAAAAACCCTCCAACTTCACCTGTTCCTGATTTCACCTTACCCCAAGGTCACATCCCAGTTTGGAAAACAATCCCCCAAGCCCTTACTCAAATCCCCTTCTTTTACCCTAAACTAGGCGTACAAGCTTTCCATGTAGCCACAATGCTTACCCTTCCCAATATGGTACTGGAAATCCTAGTATGGTATCTACATCCACTATCCATGGTCCCTCAACCATCCCTCCCTCCTCAAACCAAAGGAATCCCGATGCAAATTCCAATACCTACTCCCACTGCACCACCTGCACCCCCACCCACTAGTACCACTGCTATTATTGGGGGCAGACTAAATAAGAAAGATCCCACCACTCATTTACCCCCACATCTCCAACCTCCTTGTGCACTATACAAGAAATATGGACACCCCACCAACAAATGCCCATCTCTACCAGAGCTACGCAATCTAATTCAACTTCCTCAAGCACCACCACCACTCATCGCTTCATCAAGTACTTCCGTTGTCTCCCCTAACACCAGTAGAAAAGGACTACGAACCAAATTTGCATGCACCATCTCTTTAGAATATGGAAATTACACGCACCATTTTCCAGCCTTACCTCAATTCCGACAGACACTAACAACAATACACTAGCGATTTCAGCAAGAACCCACTCCATCCATGTCATCTCAAACACATCTTACCGACATCCATTATGTCATGACCTCAGTCAACGAACGGATGATATGCCCTTTCTCTCTCTGTAACTCGCTAAACCATTTTACCTACCAGTGTCCCACGATTCTTGAATACAGGCGTCGACAAATGGCCCTGACTCAAAATCCTCCTATCATTGCACCACCATCGACGTTGGGAATTCCCCCTATTCCCTCTCTCGATGTTTTTTATATATTCTCCCACAAACCAGAGGGACTCCCTACCCCTCCATGGTTCCTCGATAGCCTAGAGGAGGATTTACCCCCAAACCCTCCCAATTCTCCATGGTTCATGGATAGTCTCGAGGAAGATTTACCTCCAAATCCTCCCAACTCTCTATTTTATCTCCCCATGGAAATTCTACGCCCGACTACCATTTTCAACCCACCATATCTTGATATTTGGTTTATGACGAGAAAACCATCTCAACCCCCTTGCATCACCCCACCTACCCCTTCTCCATTAGAAGACAACCACATAGTAACAATCACCAACATTACCCTTCTGGATCCCTTATATTCTCAACAGTTCCACTATGAAAAGGACATCCTCGAAGAGTTAACTACCCCCGATTGCCCATGGGATGTGCTCCACCATAGAGCGCTCTTTCTTTCCCAGTAATCCTTCACGCCTCCTAACCAAAACCCCATATACGCAATTGAAACCAAAGATTTTCTCCCATCCGGGCATATAGATTGATTCAATAACCCTATCCCTACCCTCTATGCTTTTGAAGAAGGAAATATGGTCAATATTTCCCCAACCATCAAAATTGATATTTCCATCAAATATGGAGTCATAGAGAAAAGCGTCCACCACATTCCCTCATAGAGAAAATCATCCACCACATGGCGAATATCCTCAAAATCTCCCCCGGCCTCGGTCGGAGGAGCATGTGACAACCCTGCACCGGGGTCATCAAAGAGGCATATTCTAGCCGCTCTCTCCTCATCAATGAGTCTCACCTAAGCATCCTCCTGTCGTCACCTCTCTTTTGCCCGTGGCTCTCCCCTTGGAGGCCTCACCGGCCCCTAACAAGATGGCACTCTAACCATATCAACCTCGTGCCCACGAGGCCCCACATCTGCACATACAAAAAAAATATGATAGCATCATCATCCACCCATACATAAAAATATACATGCTATACTATCTAAAAAAAATCAAAATATCACATCATACCTATGTGGTCGAACACCTCTCCTAGGGTAACACCATCTCCAGATCATCCCGGAAGTCCACCCTGAAATATGGGTATTGCAGTATGATCTCTGGAATATGACACCACACCTGTGTAGCCTCAATTGTGAAATAGTGGCCACCCTCCCCACCACCATGACGAATCAAAATCATCGCCCACCGCCTCAGCCGTGGCTCTCACACACTAGGTGCGCCCAACAAAACTCTCGGGCACAACATAGGCACCCTCTCTAGGAACCATGCCACCAAGATATACCCAAAAGAGAACTCCTCCAAGTCTACAACTCGACACCTATCCAGCTACCCTAACATCTTGGCATGCAACATCAAGCCCCAAGAAAAATGCTCACCTACCAGTACCCTCTCCATAATCCTCAGCTGACCGCCATTGATCCGCTGAGTCGCGATAAACCCATATACTCTCACAACCATCGCTACCACACAATGATGAACAAGGGTGTCCATCGCCCCAATACTCACCACAGAACCTGACATGAAGTTCTCTCCCGTATAGTACCTCCGAGCTAAGGTAACCAGCTGCCTGTCCCCCGATATCATGGGCTCCACCGGTAAAGCGGTTCCCTGAAAAGGGAGCCCCATTAGAAAGTATATATCCTCCAACGTAGTAAAAGGAAGCTGCTCACCCCACACCATAAAAAAATGCAGATCCGGACTCTACATCCGAATCAAGAACTGCTAGAGGTACTCCTTGGCCCATATCAAGGGGAACTCAAAGAACTTCAACAGCCCACAAGCTACCAAAGTATCACGAACCGACGACTCCTCATTGGTCACTTCCTCCCGCAGGAGTGACCAATCTCTCTCCCTCCAATGAATCGACATCGTCAAGACTGGTCACCTGCATCCACATATACAGTACTTGATCAGCTATCATCACCCATAGAAAACATCTAAAAAATCCAAAAAATTCAAGTTTTTACACTTTTCATATTTGCCTCAAAGGCGGGGTTGTTTTCCCCACAGGCATGCACATATGCGCACCTGTTCATCCCATAGTCACGCACACATGCACTCCTGTCGGTGATACAGGGGTGCACACATGCGCCCCTATCACATACACAGATGTGCCTTAGGGCGCGACTATTCATCACACAGTTGCGCACATATGCGCAACTATCAGGACCACAGTTGCGCACACATGCGCAGCTATGATTCGCACAAGCGTGCATCCCATGTGCACCTATTTTCCTCACTTGAGCGCCCTTGTGCACGCCTGCCAAAGATACAGCCTCACACACATGCATGGGTATCCTTTGATCGCCCATGCACTGAGGGGCCCAGACTCACTAAAACCCCCTGTATGACCCCCGTACAACCCTACCCAAAAAACAAAACCCTAAGTCCTATGTAGGAGGATACGATGACTAACCTGAAACTCGCAGATCCTGGAACGACTACCTCAATCGCTCGAAATCTCCAAATCTCCTTTCAAATCGCCTGTCCACTCACTATGACAGAAGGTACAAATGAAGTGGCATTGTGGGCCCTACAACTATATATAGTCCATTTTGCCAAAATTACAGACTCAATTTCGGGAGCTCCGAACGTCCGTTTTTCAATCCGTCTTTAGCCATGGGACCAGAATCCCACCACCTACACAATCATATTCCCCGGACCATTTTCCACTCTCGGCCCCCGAGGAGCATTTTTTTATCATACTCACACTCAGGTAGACATGCTCACATTCACATCTTGTTGAATGTTCAATGTTAAATGTTCTTTATCTTCAGATATTGTTCACGTCGGGTATTCGGTTTTCATATGTTTAGGTACTTGGTCATCCTCCATCCACGCTATCCTTTTAGGTATATCATCGATACTGGCATGCAGTCATTCCCTTTGAATATCATTTGCATCTCGAGTAACACCCTCTGACATTTATCTGTAGGGTCCATATATCCGGCTCTGTAGTATCGTCACCTCCACTGCATTTTGGTACTGTCACTCGGTAGCACTCTTCCCCACATGAGTTGTCCTATTCATAGTCCCCCTTGGCATTTTGACACTCATGCTTCTTTTACCCTTTAGATATGGGAGTCCCGTTAGTCTTACGCATTTTTCAAGAATCAACCACATACTCCTTCTCCTCATTTTTCTAACTTACCCAATGGACTCCTAGGTTGCCTCATCATGGTTCTATGTTGACTACACTTCTGCAGTATCATTCACCATCCATTTCATCCACCATCAGTTTTCCCATCTGCAGATTGTCCCCCATACATTTCCCTAATACAGAAACCCGCCTATGGGGCCCCAACCCTCCACTTATTTTTCCAAGCAACTTGTGTTATCATTAGGCCAAGCCATCTTACACTGGGGCACCCGTTTCTGTATCTGCACAGTTATCCCAACTTATTTTTTTATTCTTTTGGTAATTATACAAACCCTTTTTTTGCATTTTCATAGCTTTCTGTTGTCACCTTTAGCGAGCTTCCTTTTCCCGACAAAGCAACCCTTGTCACCCTTAGTTGGGGCATTTTTCACTTCCTCTCATCAATGACATTATCCATAAACCTCGATTATCTTACAGTCCATATACCTTGTTGATCTCTATGTTTGTCCATTTTGTCACGCCTCTGGCAAAACTCACCCTCGTCTAGTCGTCTCCCTGATGCTAGATTTAGTTTTACAGTTGTTGTTGCTTTGCATATCTCCCCAACCAAGGGCAGTCTTGATTCTCACCGCATCTTGACTTCATCCATATATCTCATCAGTTCTTGATCTCATTAGTTCTTGATGTCATCCAATGGATTTCATGGATCCCTTTGCTTCTTGGAGTCATGTCTCCCTTTCTGTCGACATCAACACAATTTCCATAAGGGCAACAGTATCTTGACTCTCATTACCTTTACAATGAGGAGTCTCGGACGACACAAGGAAAACCACCATTGTTCTTTGTTTTCGTTGACCCCCATAACATTCGACTTCAACACTATCTCATGTTACGATGGGTCATAATTTGCGACTATTGCAGTTGTTTTATTTTAGCCAAAGACCCCTAAAATTTGATCGACTATCAATGTCTACACATTATAGACACTTCTCGTAGGTGTCCTTACCTTTTTCATAGCTTTTTCACCATCATAATTGTCCTCTATTATTATCAAACCACCCCGAAGGGCGCTGCAATGATCTACGTCCACACACAGCTTCAGTTACTATATTACATCTTTTTTTAGTTACATGACACGAGCATGGGGCATGTCTGCCTCGTTTGTACACAATTTATTTTTTACACCTTGCGAAAGGTTGGGTCCTACAGGTTGCCCTCTCCCTCCAATGGGTCACTCTTGATACTCTCATTATCGCTCTTTCTTACAATGGCACTCTCAGTAGAAGAAACATTGATGAATTTCGGCTATACATATGCTCCTAACCTCATCCATCAGGGGGCATCTATTATCACTGAAATTTCATCTGCAAATGGTTACAGGAATCCAGCATCTATTAGTTCACCCATAGACCAAAAATGACCAAAAATGCATTTCCAAAAGGTCCAAAACTATACAACCAACAATAAAATCAGCATGCACTAAGACTACACAAGGAGCGTGCACACATGCGCCATTCAGAAATGCAGGAAAAGTGCACATGCGCACGATGCGCGACTATGGATGCAAAAAACCGTGTATCCCTAAAAATGGCACATTTATGATATTGGTTGGCCTCCCACCCACTTCTAGTTCAGCTTCCAAGTCGATTTGACATCCAAATCTCGGCTGAATCCGGCTGAGTGGCTGTTCAAAGACCTAAGGGTGCCCTAAATGGCCCCCTGTTCACACTAAAAGCTAGTTGAATAATGCCTCAAAGTTATGCTATAAAATAGGCCATGGGTTCACTACATTTTAAAAAGGAATTCATTTGTATTGTTATGTTGTTGATACTCTCTTGGAGGATCCTCTTTCCTCATCAAGAGCATGCTAGCACCATTTCAGTTAGCCATTCATATCACCTCTAGATTGGATGTGCTTTGGATTCTCTTCACCATTTCAGTTTAATTCCTCACTTGTAAGAAGAGCTCAACATTTGGGGATCCAAGAGCCCTCCCTTGGAGGAAGAGGGGACCCAAAGTCTCCCTTTCTCTTTGGTGTTTTCTTTCCACTAATATAATCCTTTCCATCGGTGGCATGAGTCTTGTTTGTTTCTTGTTCTAATGTCCTTATGCACTATAGTTTAATTCTTTTTATCGTTCTTAGTTTAATTCTTTGCTTATCTTTTATGCTTTGTATTTCTAACTCTTTCCTCTACTGTTGTCTTGCCTAGTTGACCCAACTGGGCTTGTAAGCACCCTTATTTTCCTCATTTAGGTGACAAAAGAGGTGCAACACTACCTACATGAGGGGTTAGGGAGGTTAGGTCCCTAACATAAGAAATATGAGTTTGCCTAGTAACCATTGGTGTATTTGGGGTATGTGATTGGTGGAGGGGAACTCAATATAGATCATGCAAAGATGGAGGCCATCCTAAAGTGGCCATTTCCTAATAATGTCATTGAAGTTAGGAGTTTTATTGGGGAATATTAGTACCTATGGAAGTTTATAGCATCCTTTAAAGTTTTAGCTATGTCACTTCATGCCATAATAAGTAGCGATAAGAGTTTCCAATGGGGAAATAATCAATAGAAAGTGTTCAATGAGATAAAATGGAAGATCAGTCCACCACCATTTCTTGCATTTCCTAACTTGAAGAATCATTTCAAAGTGGAGATAGATGCAAGTGAGTAGTCTTGATGCAAGGATGTAAGCTGATATGCTATCATTTTGAAATGTTTCATGTTGGATTCTTGAACTACCCTATGTATGATCACGAACTTTGTGCCTTGATTAAAGATGTTAAGAAGTGGAAGAACTATCTGATGCTAAAGTAAACCATTATCCACACTAATAATTGGTCACTACAATATTTGTAGGCCCAAAGTAAGCTTCAACAAACCGAACACTACAAGTGGATGGTGTTTTTGTAGAAAGTTCATCTAGTCGTCAAATATAGGAAGGGAAGAACTAATAACTTGGTAGGCATGCTTTCAACACCACCCATATCCAACATTGTACAACTTTGGTAACTCTTATGCACATGGATCCTTTTACCCATGATGCAGACATGAAAGATGAGGAATTTAAAGAGGTGTTTCAACAACTACAAGGAAAAATTCATATAGAAGAAGGTGATGGTAAGGCTCACTACCATCTACGAAATGCGTTTTTATACAAGTTGGACAAGCATTGTGTTCCTAAAGGTGAAAGTCTACAAATTATCATAGAGGCTCACACCTCCAAGGCGGTGCGACATTTTTTTATTGGGGATATAGTTGCTAACTTACAAAGGTATGTGTACTAGCCCAAAATGTGAGAATATGTAGCTTAGTTTATTAGAGGATGCATATTTTGTTGTATTAGCAAGCCTAGTAGTAGAAATCAAGGTTTATACCATTCCTTCCCTATACCCACTAGACCCTGGGATCACATCACCATGGATTTTGTGGGTGGTTTTCCAACTGC
>JASDQU011508497.1:11434-22656 GCA_032191745.1 Picea mariana
ATGCTTTTGAAGAAGGAAATATGGTCAATATTTCCCCAACCATCAAAATTGATATTTCCATCAAATATGGAGTCATAGAGAAAAGCGTCCACCACATTCCCTCATAGAGAAAATCATCCACCACATGGCGAATATCCTCAAAATCTCCCCCGGCCTCGGTCGGAGGAGCATGTGACAACCCTGCACCGGGGTCATCAAAGAGGCATATTCTAGCCGCTCTCTCCTCATCAATGAGTCTCACCTAAGCATCCTCCTGTCGTCACCTCTCTTTTGCCCGTGGCTCTCCCCTTGGAGGCCTCACCGGCCCCTAACAAGATGGCACTCTAACCATATCAACCTCGTGCCCACGAGGCCCCACATCTGCACATACAAAAAAAATATGATAGCATCATCATCCACCCATACATAAAAATATACATGCTATACTATCTAAAAAAAATCAAAATATCACATCATACCTATGTGGTCGAACACCTCTCCTAGGGTAACACCATCTCCAGATCATCCCGGAAGTCCACCCTGAAATATGGGTATTGCAGTATGATCTCTGGAATATGACACCACACCTGTGTAGCCTCAATTGTGAAATAGTGGCCACCCTCCCCACCACCATGACGAATCAAAATCATCGCCCACCGCCTCAGCCGTGGCTCTCACACACTAGGTGCGCCCAACAAAACTCTCGGGCACAACATAGGCACCCTCTCTAGGAACCATGCCACCAAGATATACCCAAAAGAGAACTCCTCCAAGTCTACAACTCGACACCTATCCAGCTACCCTAACATCTTGGCATGCAACATCAAGCCCCAAGAAAAATGCTCACCTACCAGTACCCTCTCCATAATCCTCAGCTGACCGCCATTGATCCGCTGAGTCGCGATAAACCCATATACTCTCACAACCATCGCTACCACACAATGATGAACAAGGGTGTCCATCGCCCCAATACTCACCACAGAACCTGACATGAAGTTCTCTCCCGTATAGTACCTCCGAGCTAAGGTAACCAGCTGCCTGTCCCCCGATATCATGGGCTCCACCGGTAAAGCGGTTCCCTGAAAAGGGAGCCCCATTAGAAAGTATATATCCTCCAACGTAGTAAAAGGAAGCTGCTCACCCCACACCATAAAAAAATGCAGATCCGGACTCTACATCCGAATCAAGAACTGCTAGAGGTACTCCTTGGCCCATATCAAGGGGAACTCAAAGAACTTCAACAGCCCACAAGCTACCAAAGTATCACGAACCGACGACTCCTCATTGGTCACTTCCTCCCGCAGGAGTGACCAATCTCTCTCCCTCCAATGAATCGACATCGTCAAGACTGGTCACCTGCATCCACATATACAGTACTTGATCAGCTATCATCACCCATAGAAAACATCTAAAAAATCCAAAAAATTCAAGTTTTTACACTTTTCATATTTGCCTCAAAGGCGGGGTTGTTTTCCCCACAGGCATGCACATATGCGCACCTGTTCATCCCATAGTCACGCACACATGCACTCCTGTCGGTGATACAGGGGTGCACACATGCGCCCCTATCACATACACAGATGTGCCTTAGGGCGCGACTATTCATCACACAGTTGCGCACATATGCGCAACTATCAGGACCACAGTTGCGCACACATGCGCAGCTATGATTCGCACAAGCGTGCATCCCATGTGCACCTATTTTCCTCACTTGAGCGCCCTTGTGCACGCCTGCCAAAGATACAGCCTCACACACATGCATGGGTATCCTTTGATCGCCCATGCACTGAGGGGCCCAGACTCACTAAAACCCCCTGTATGACCCCCGTACAACCCTACCCAAAAAACAAAACCCTAAGTCCTATGTAGGAGGATACGATGACTAACCTGAAACTCGCAGATCCTGGAACGACTACCTCAATCGCTCGAAATCTCCAAATCTCCTTTCAAATCGCCTGTCCACTCACTATGACAGAAGGTACAAATGAAGTGGCATTGTGGGCCCTACAACTATATATAGTCCATTTTGCCAAAATTACAGACTCAATTTCGGGAGCTCCGAACGTCCGTTTTTCAATCCGTCTTTAGCCATGGGACCAGAATCCCACCACCTACACAATCATATTCCCCGGACCATTTTCCACTCTCGGCCCCCGAGGAGCATTTTTTTATCATACTCACACTCAGGTAGACATGCTCACATTCACATCTTGTTGAATGTTCAATGTTAAATGTTCTTTATCTTCAGATATTGTTCACGTCGGGTATTCGGTTTTCATATGTTTAGGTACTTGGTCATCCTCCATCCACGCTATCCTTTTAGGTATATCATCGATACTGGCATGCAGTCATTCCCTTTGAATATCATTTGCATCTCGAGTAACACCCTCTGACATTTATCTGTAGGGTCCATATATCCGGCTCTGTAGTATCGTCACCTCCACTGCATTTTGGTACTGTCACTCGGTAGCACTCTTCCCCACATGAGTTGTCCTATTCATAGTCCCCCTTGGCATTTTGACACTCATGCTTCTTTTACCCTTTAGATATGGGAGTCCCGTTAGTCTTACGCATTTTTCAAGAATCAACCACATACTCCTTCTCCTCATTTTTCTAACTTACCCAATGGACTCCTAGGTTGCCTCATCATGGTTCTATGTTGACTACACTTCTGCAGTATCATTCACCATCCATTTCATCCACCATCAGTTTTCCCATCTGCAGATTGTCCCCCATACATTTCCCTAATACAGAAACCCGCCTATGGGGCCCCAACCCTCCACTTATTTTTCCAAGCAACTTGTGTTATCATTAGGCCAAGCCATCTTACACTGGGGCACCCGTTTCTGTATCTGCACAGTTATCCCAACTTATTTTTTTATTCTTTTGGTAATTATACAAACCCTTTTTTTGCATTTTCATAGCTTTCTGTTGTCACCTTTAGCGAGCTTCCTTTTCCCGACAAAGCAACCCTTGTCACCCTTAGTTGGGGCATTTTTCACTTCCTCTCATCAATGACATTATCCATAAACCTCGATTATCTTACAGTCCATATACCTTGTTGATCTCTATGTTTGTCCATTTTGTCACGCCTCTGGCAAAACTCACCCTCGTCTAGTCGTCTCCCTGATGCTAGATTTAGTTTTACAGTTGTTGTTGCTTTGCATATCTCCCCAACCAAGGGCAGTCTTGATTCTCACCGCATCTTGACTTCATCCATATATCTCATCAGTTCTTGATCTCATTAGTTCTTGATGTCATCCAATGGATTTCATGGATCCCTTTGCTTCTTGGAGTCATGTCTCCCTTTCTGTCGACATCAACACAATTTCCATAAGGGCAACAGTATCTTGACTCTCATTACCTTTACAATGAGGAGTCTCGGACGACACAAGGAAAACCACCATTGTTCTTTGTTTTCGTTGACCCCCATAACATTCGACTTCAACACTATCTCATGTTACGATGGGTCATAATTTGCGACTATTGCAGTTGTTTTATTTTAGCCAAAGACCCCTAAAATTTGATCGACTATCAATGTCTACACATTATAGACACTTCTCGTAGGTGTCCTTACCTTTTTCATAGCTTTTTCACCATCATAATTGTCCTCTATTATTATCAAACCACCCCGAAGGGCGCTGCAATGATCTACGTCCACACACAGCTTCAGTTACTATATTACATCTTTTTTTAGTTACATGACACGAGCATGGGGCATGTCTGCCTCGTTTGTACACAATTTATTTTTTACACCTTGCGAAAGGTTGGGTCCTACAGGTTGCCCTCTCCCTCCAATGGGTCACTCTTGATACTCTCATTATCGCTCTTTCTTACAATGGCACTCTCAGTAGAAGAAACATTGATGAATTTCGGCTATACATATGCTCCTAACCTCATCCATCAGGGGGCATCTATTATCACTGAAATTTCATCTGCAAATGGTTACAGGAATCCAGCATCTATTAGTTCACCCATAGACCAAAAATGACCAAAAATGCATTTCCAAAAGGTCCAAAACTATACAACCAACAATAAAATCAGCATGCACTAAGACTACACAAGGAGCGTGCACACATGCGCCATTCAGAAATGCAGGAAAAGTGCACATGCGCACGATGCGCGACTATGGATGCAAAAAACCGTGTATCCCTAAAAATGGCACATTTATGATATTGGTTGGCCTCCCACCCACTTCTAGTTCAGCTTCCAAGTCGATTTGACATCCAAATCTCGGCTGAATCCGGCTGAGTGGCTGTTCAAAGACCTAAGGGTGCCCTAAATGGCCCCCTGTTCACACTAAAAGCTAGTTGAATAATGCCTCAAAGTTATGCTATAAAATAGGCCATGGGTTCACTACATTTTAAAAAGGAATTCATTTGTATTGTTATGTTGTTGATACTCTCTTGGAGGATCCTCTTTCCTCATCAAGAGCATGCTAGCACCATTTCAGTTAGCCATTCATATCACCTCTAGATTGGATGTGCTTTGGATTCTCTTCACCATTTCAGTTTAATTCCTCACTTGTAAGAAGAGCTCAACATTTGGGGATCCAAGAGCCCTCCCTTGGAGGAAGAGGGGACCCAAAGTCTCCCTTTCTCTTTGGTGTTTTCTTTCCACTAATATAATCCTTTCCATCGGTGGCATGAGTCTTGTTTGTTTCTTGTTCTAATGTCCTTATGCACTATAGTTTAATTCTTTTTATCGTTCTTAGTTTAATTCTTTGCTTATCTTTTATGCTTTGTATTTCTAACTCTTTCCTCTACTGTTGTCTTGCCTAGTTGACCCAACTGGGCTTGTAAGCACCCTTATTTTCCTCATTTAGGTGACAAAAGAGGTGCAACACTACCTACATGAGGGGTTAGGGAGGTTAGGTCCCTAACATAAGAAATATGAGTTTGCCTAGTAACCATTGGTGTATTTGGGGTATGTGATTGGTGGAGGGGAACTCAATATAGATCATGCAAAGATGGAGGCCATCCTAAAGTGGCCATTTCCTAATAATGTCATTGAAGTTAGGAGTTTTATTGGGGAATATTAGTACCTATGGAAGTTTATAGCATCCTTTAAAGTTTTAGCTATGTCACTTCATGCCATAATAAGTAGCGATAAGAGTTTCCAATGGGGAAATAATCAATAGAAAGTGTTCAATGAGATAAAATGGAAGATCAGTCCACCACCATTTCTTGCATTTCCTAACTTGAAGAATCATTTCAAAGTGGAGATAGATGCAAGTGAGTAGTCTTGATGCAAGGATGTAAGCTGATATGCTATCATTTTGAAATGTTTCATGTTGGATTCTTGAACTACCCTATGTATGATCACGAACTTTGTGCCTTGATTAAAGATGTTAAGAAGTGGAAGAACTATCTGATGCTAAAGTAAACCATTATCCACACTAATAATTGGTCACTACAATATTTGTAGGCCCAAAGTAAGCTTCAACAAACCGAACACTACAAGTGGATGGTGTTTTTGTAGAAAGTTCATCTAGTCGTCAAATATAGGAAGGGAAGAACTAATAACTTGGTAGGCATGCTTTCAACACCACCCATATCCAACATTGTACAACTTTGGTAACTCTTATGCACA
Source organism: Picea mariana (assembly GCA_032191745.1). Classification (NCBI taxonomy): domain Eukaryota; kingdom Viridiplantae; phylum Streptophyta; class Pinopsida; order Pinales; family Pinaceae; genus Picea; species Picea mariana. The sequence goes on from JASDQU011508497.1 coordinate 17,006, forward strand.
TGGATCCTTTTACCCATGATGCAGACATGAAAGATGAGGAATTTAAAGAGGTGTTTCAACAACTACAAGGAAAAATTCATATAGAAGAAGGTGATGGTAAGGCTCACTACCATCTACGAAATGCGTTTTTATACAAGTTGGACAAGCATTGTGTTCCTAAAGGTGAAAGTCTACAAATTATCATAGAGGCTCACACCTCCAAGGCGGTGCGACATTTTTTTATTGGGGATATAGTTGCTAACTTACAAAGGTATGTGTACTAGCCCAAAATGTGAGAATATGTAGCTTAGTTTATTAGAGGATGCATATTTTGTTGTATTAGCAAGCCTAGTAGTAGAAATCAAGGTTTATACCATTCCTTCCCTATACCCACTAGACCCTGGGATCACATCACCATGGATTTTGTGGGTGGTTTTCCAACTGCTAAGAAGGGACATGACTATGTATTTGTTGTAGTTGATATGTTAAGTAAGATGTGCATTCTTATGCCTTGTAAAATGACCATCAAAGGATAAGAAGTAGCAAACATTTTTTTTGAATAGGTATGGGTGCACTTTGGGATACCAAGGAGTATCATCTTAAATAAGGATACCATATTTCTAAGTACCTTTTGGACTAAATTTTTGGAGAAGATGAGAACCAAGTTGAAAATATCCACAACTTTCCATCCACAAACAAATGGGTAGAGAGAAGTAGTCAATAGGACATCAGTTCATCTTTTGAGGGATTACAATTAGAAGCATACAAAAACCTGGGAATTTTTTTTTATTTATATTCAACATTATTATGAGAGAGAGATCCAAACTTCTACTAGTAAGTCCCCTTTTAAAAGTTGATTTGCGTATTTTCTACATTTGCCCTTGGATGTTATAAATGGACAACGAGGAGGAGTGAGGGAATAAATCCCAAGAGATGCACTAAAAGAAGAAAAAATTGTTCATAAGATTAGGTATATCCATTTGCAAGTACATGAGACATTGAAGAAGTCATAGGAAAATTACAGGACTCAACGTGATCAATGAAAAATTGAGAAAAAAATAAAGGTGGGAGATAGAGTTTAGTTTCATTTGAACAAAAAAAGGCTACATGGTCCTGGTAACAATATCAAGGCTCTGCAGTATGGTCCTTTTGAAGTATTGGAGAAGGTGGGTGATAATGCCTATAGACTCGATCTACCCCCATATATGCACATTTGCTTAGTAATGAATGTGGAAAAGCTAAAAATCTGTGATCCTTCCTAGTTGGATCAAGAAATTGAGGAGCTTTTCCTACCTACCATAGGGGAATTAGGACCATAAGAATAGGTAGAGTTGGTAGAAGATAAATAGTTTTTCATAAGAGGTCCATAACTACCAAATAGGGGTAGGCTCATGAACTCTAGCAAATAGGGTTGAAAGGAAAACTTCCAGGCAAGGCCAAATGGTACTATAGGGAGAAGGTACAAAGGAAAAAATTTCTTACCTCATTCAAACATTTTTTTTGGGGACCAAAAACCTCCTTAAATGGGAAGGTATCATTTGAAATGGATCATTTTATAATTTCTAGCTATCTTGCACTTTCTAGGTGGAAATATTCGAGGAATTGACCTGTAGGGCCCATTTTAAGGGCATGTCCCAGTTTGGTGATTTGGGGTCTGAAACCTTCAAGATCCAATTTGAGGCATCAAACCACACTTTTGGGGTAAAAACTTTTTGATCATAGATCCCAACTCATCGATGTTGTTCTACACATGGAAATCTTTCCAACGGTGTGAAAATCACCTCAATCGAAGTTCATATGTGGAAGTTATACCTCTCACAAGTTGACTTACCTTATTGAACACCATGGTAATGTTTGGATGCCATGTCCATTCCCATTACTCACACATGTGGGGCTAGTCACAAGTGGATTTTCAAGAAGATTCTAGAGGTTCCAAAACCATCACACTCATTGAGGGTTGCAACATCCAAAAACCCTCACCCTAACCCTAAACAACTATCAAGCTATGTTAAATAATGGGCCACTAGGAAGATAATGGGTTTTATTCTTTTGGTATTATTATTGTTCCATAATTGAATAGAGCATCTAGGAGTGGGTTACTAAAACATAACAAATGAGGTAGCACATTCTTTAGTAGCCATTCAGGTCACAGTGTATAAGCCTCACCTTCCAGATGAGTTTTCTCTCATATTATCTTTCTCGGGTCACATCTTTTGTTCATTTATGTGGATGGTGTGATCATTTCCATACATTTGAGCTTTAAGCTAATAATAATAAATGTCAAATCTAAAGTAATAACCTACATAATTAAGGAGTTCAAAATATTATAAGATCGATTGTGATGAATTGTTCCAATGGAATATCCATGACAATTTTCATATCACATGCTAAGACCCTTAAAGTTGTGTCGTTAGATGAGGTTACACCATCACATCGAATGATACAACTCAACACCTTGAGACAAATACAAACTCTCAAAGATACTTAGTACTTGCCATGTGAAGATAATCTTAAAGCAATGTAATGGTACCTTCAAGTGATGTGACAATGACCATACTCTCATACATCTTCTTACAAATATACTAAATGTAAAACATTATTACAATGTGATTTTTTTTTTTAATACCAAATATTAAATGAACAATATTAATTATGATATTTTCATTTTTTATTTATAAACTATTTAATCAAATGCAAAACATCATTATAATGTGAATTTTTTTTAATACCAAATATCAAATGAACATTAATTATGACTATTTAATCTACTTCATCAAAACCAACCTAATCTATATATTTTGTTACATCTTCTTATAAATATACCAATTGAAAAACATTATCAAATACCCAATATCAAAAGAACATGAGTTATGATATTTTCCTTATCGAGTTGCAAACTATTCAATCTACTTCATCAAAGTGAACCTAAGTATTTTGTTATTTAGTGCCAAAGGCCCAGAACTCCTATGAAGACGCCAATGTTTTAGGGCTTGCCCATGGTGTCTTAACGTAAGCACCGAACGATGAAAAAAATATACAAAGAAACTCTAAAATGCTTCTTTCATAATGCAAAAAATAAAAATAAAAAAATTTATTTGACATGCTATATTTTTATAATAAATTTAATAATTAATATATTAAAAAATGTAATATAATAATAAAAATATTAAAATAAATTATAAAAAAGTTAACTAAAATATTTTGAAATAATTAATATATTAAAAAATGTAATATAATAATAAAAATATTAAAATAAATTATAAAAAAGTTAACTAAAATATTTTGAAGGGGGTGGTTTATATCATTTAAATGAGAAACTAAGTTATAATGGGTTTTGTCACCTCCACTAAGTGTAATTGAAAGTCAAATTGTGCTTTATGACATAGATTGTGTGAGGTTTACAATAAGTAACATTTTTTTTGTTATTTTTTGTGATTGGAAACATATTTTTTCATGATGGATTTTATGAACAACTCAAAAGTAAAAGTGGTAGTTGAATTGTTCTACATTTTTGTTTTTTGAAAGATATTTTTTTATTTAATTTTATCTGAAATTTGAATAAAAGTTGTTGAATCTGCAAATTTGTATGATCAATTTTATGTAATTGTTGAATCTACTATTTTGTGATAAATTTATGTCGCAAGATTCAAGAGAAAAATGCAAAAACTTAAAGCAAAAACTTACTTAAAAAACACCTAAAATATCAATCAGCATAAACATTAAAATAAAATTTTACCTCTTTTACCAATCATCTCGGAATACCATCTTTCCATAATTTGTTCTACCAGTAAACCGGTGACTTTCCTGCTTACATCTCGCTGTTCGTACGCCATTGCATGTCGCTTTCGTTCCATTTATTGCACGGTTGCTCTATCGAGTTGGTGATCAACTCCTCAGCAACCAATTGAATCAAACAAGAAGTCTTGTTGCGCACGGTTGTATGACAGTGGACTCGAAATTACATTTTGAAACTATTCCATCAAACAAAAAATCTTATCTTCTTGCGCATGCATGGATAATAGTGGGCTCGAAATGACATTTTGAAACTATATTTCCCTTTGTACAATGCTATGCAATCAATGAATATTGCAGAAGCTTTGGAAGGGACATTAACATTATTTGTTTGAATTACATTGTGGATATTCTAATTATGTTGATAAATTTTGGAAATTACTCCCTATATTGTCATCTCCTAGCGTTAATCTAGCCACACGTATGTGTATGTGCTAGTTTTATATCTCTCATTCCAATTTACCCATGCATTTCTTGTTTTTGCCACTACGAAACATTTCACAAATGACACATTGAAAAAACCAGGGACTATCACCTTACAAGTGAAAAAACTAAAGAACAACTAATACAGTTTGCTTAAGAACACTTCCATTCTTCACCGAAAAAATTAAGTGTACATCTTAACATATTTCCAATCACTCAAAAGAGAGTGGAATGTAACTTTTGCAGCAAAATTGTCATTTAGCATTCGTCATTCCGAGATTTTTACAATGGAAAGTAACATGCTTAAACGCTTTTCCACTGCAGTGGCATATCCTTGTGTTGGGATTTCATTTCTCATTAATACTTGTCTTCTTTAAATATCCATTTCATGGATCTACACCTCATCTCCACTTCATCAAAAGGCCTACAACTAGACCGCCAGCAAGGGCCTGGAGGCCCTTAAAATTCTTGACATATACATGTTTTTTTGACATAGTAGGTTGCACTTGTGATTTCTGTGTCTCGGAGAGGAAGAGACACCTCCTCATTTATTCATTAACTATTTTCTTTTCCAGAGAGTATGGGTACTGGTTTGTGACAAATTGTTCTTATTTGGTGTTTGGAGAGGTGCCTCTATTGACCGTTGTCTATAGGAATGGGTAAAAGAAAGACACATGATGGTTGAATTACCAATTATCATTATGTGGGCCATATGGATTACTAGGAACAATTCTATATTTGAAGGATATAGCCCTGACCCCAAAGATACTAGTTTTAAAATTCTTGCTTTTTCCGTGGACACAACCCCTTTTCGCCCCCCTTATTTGGGAATTACCCCATTGGATTCCCCTCGTCATCGTCATCATTGTGATACCATTCACCCATAAACCATTTTTGTGTGGTCCCACCCACCCCTTTCTAGTTCCCCCCTTCATCATGACCCACACCCATAGCCAAGACCCTGAAGCCCACCTTAATACCTTGTCCTCTGATTTTGCAGAGGAAAATAATTAAGTGTGGAAACTCAATGCCAATATTACCATCATCAATAAAAACATGCATTCCACCATAAACGCCAAAATGGAAACCATGAAATAGGACCTCTCTACCCAGCTTGACTCCTTTGCTGGCCAGATCTACGCTAAGCTGAATATCACTGGAGACCTTACCTCCTCTGACCCACCTTTTCATCCAGAAGGTGAAGCTTCCTCTAATTCCTTGACTTTTGAGCCCCATCACCTTCAGCGTGACCTACACCTTCCGTGAGTGGATGTGAACAAATTTGATGGCTCGAATCCCACCAGTTGAGCAACTCAAATGGAACACTACTTCTCTTTCTACAACATTATGGATGAGTTGGCCAAACTCTAGTATGATGTTATCCATCTAGATCAAGAATGTTGGCAATGGTGGAAATGGAGAAAAACTTCCCGCCAAGGGTATGTGGTTTGGACACA
>JASDQU011508498.1:7065-20182 GCA_032191745.1 Picea mariana
ATAGCAAAGCTATTTTCAAAATTTCAAGAGGAGACACATTTTTATATATTTTACAAGTACGCGAGCTAATCTTTGTTGTTTATAATATATTAGATGTCTTCACAACATAAGCTGTAATGTCATGTAGTGTGTAAAAGACTTATGCGGAAGCTAGTTTGGAACAATTTCAGTTCCGCATTTAAAATAATTATTGATTAGATTCTGTAATCATTGCCTAATGATGAGACTCAACTATATACTGCAAATTAACTGTAAGATTCTTTTTATGATCTTTTTGGGACTTGTGTGGATGTTTCATTTAAGGGCATATGCTAAATACTGTGTAGCTTGAGGCATCGTAGTGTTTGGTATTTATTAAAGGTACTTGTTTAAATACAGGTATCGTAGAGGCTGGTTTTATCATAGCGAACTTTGGTTTTGGTTGCAACAAGGCTATTTTGAAAATCTCAAGACGAGACACATTTTTATATATTTTACAGGTATGCGAGCTAATCTTTGTTGTTTACAATATATTAGATGTCTTCACAAGACTATGGTTTAAGCTGTAATGTCATGTAGTGTGTAAAAGACTTATGCAGACACCAGTTTAGAACAATTTTGGTTTCTCATTTAAAATGATTATTGATCACATTCTTTAATCTTTACCTAATGATGAGACTCAACTATATGATGCAAATTAACTCTCAGATTCTTTTTATGCTATTTTTGGGACTTTTGTAGATGTTGCATTGAAGGGCATATGTTAAATATTGTGTAGCTTGAGGCGTCCTAGTGTTTGGTATCATAGAGGCTGGTTCTATCATAGAAATATTTTCTTGTGGTTTATACAAGTTTTGAATGTAGAGTTGCTTTTCAAGAAAATAGGTATGAGTGAGGTTCTTATCTTTATTTCTATCTACTTACATGGGGAACTGATCAAATGGTTGTTAAAACATCTCCATTTCCAGGATTTTGTTACCAACAATGCCTTATTTTGATTAGTTGAAGTGGCCAATACTGTTTGATTTTCAGTTTCTTTTTGATGTATATGTTTCTAGACTAGTTTGAAAATTTGATCATGTTGCAAGACAACTCTCTGGTACACTATGAAATGTGGGAGAGAAGGCCTCAGTTGCCTTGACATTAGAAAAACCTGCTGCATAGTCCAGGACTGGAGATTCTCAAATTTTTACACTGTAGAGTTCAATCTCCTGTTGAAGTAATATTTTGTTCTTCATACATTTTTTTGTACAATGGAGAAAGATAAATGCTTTGTTTTGTTGAGGTAGAAATGCTAAAATAGTTGATCATGTTGTAGGAAAACCTTGTGGTTGACTATGAAATGTGGGAGAGCGGGCCTCATTTGCGTCGACATTAGCAAAAGTTGTTGCACAGTCGAGGAATGGAGATTCACAAATTTTTACATTGTATAGTTCAATCTCTTGCTGAAGTAATATTTTGGTTTTCATTCATTTTTTTGTACGATGGAGAAAGATAAATGCTTTATTTTGTTGAGGTAGAAATGCTAAGTAGCTACCAATGAATGGTTCCCTCACCTCCCTCCCCTGCCTTTCTTATCTCTCGTGTTAGATGCTGATAAGATTGAGCATGAGTTGCAATTTGCAAAATCCTGAATATATGGTGCTTTCTGAAAGAGATTTCTATTGTTTTAACTTTTATCATGTATGGTTGAATACTCCAGATCTATTTTCGAGGTTTTCTAATTCATTTTCACTTCAAACTGTATTTGAATATGTAGAGTTACCTGTTATCATCGTCTTTGGACATAGAAAATATTGGTCCAATGCAGTATAAATCATTTGACAATATAACTCAAATAAGGATAGTTCCTGATTTCTTTAATCAGGTGTCAACTATGAAAATTGTAGTTTCACATCACTTGGTCGTCTTGTCTGTGATGTCATCTATGAAGGGATCCTTCACATAATCTAGAGTGGCTCTCTTTGCCTTGGCTGCCTCCTCATTATTAGAAGCCAACAACTTCGCATTGGTAGGTGATGCTATCTCTTTCTCAACGTGCTCCTAAAGCTCGGTTTCCTCCATAGGCATATGTGGCCTAAGCTTCCTTGGGATGAGACTAGAAGTTCCATCCAACTTATCACATTCCCTAAGTCCAATGGTAGACATATGTGCAAGATATATATCCACCTCAAAACAAAAGTTGGCAATAATGAAGTAGAACAAGCCCTCCTAGGGTAGATATGCTTCATCGAACCGTCACAGGGTTCCACACCCAAGTAACCGATACAAGGTTAGAATACCACTCCTAGGGACAATGAAACTGAAATACAAAATCCTCCACCAAAAGAGTGGCTTCAGCGAGAAAGCTCTGATACTATGTAGAAATTTCATTTCCTTTGAAAGTTCAGAAATTTCGCCTCTTTCGAGTTTCCACGGATCTAATCGGTGTGAATTATCAGCCTTAGTGCTAAATTGAAAGATAAATTACAGCAACAAACAACAAAAAATATTTCACTTCACATCAACCCTGATAAACTAGGCAATGTAGGAGAGATGATACCAAATACACGACAAGAAGTTCCGTCCCTTTGGGGAGATCTTTTCATGCATAAACCATATCAGAAACCACTGCAGTCAATGGAGGCTTACAAGAGTAAATCTATTCTAATCCCTTCAATGTAAATGTTAAATTCTCTAGCAATTCCAGCGTTAACTTATGTTGAATCTGCGGGACCTTAAGTGTTGCAAACCATGAAGACAATGATAGCTGAAAATAAAATCTGCAATAAGACAATTTTGGACACCTGAAAAAATTTATGTATATCGATAAGAGACGAAGTTTCAGTAGATATTCTCATCTCATCACAAGCTGGTACAAGTCTCCAAGCTCTCCAAAACCCTGGCTAGGGAAAACCAAGAAAAACCCTACAGCCACCAAAGATACTCCAACAAGGTAGAATCACCACTGGCAAGTCCTGCTCGGCCTCATGCAAGGCGTCTCCAGTTTTCCTCCTCCTTAGCAAGTACAATTTATGGTTTACCGCCAAACAATAACTCCAATGCCTCCTTAGGGATCAAACCCTAGGCCTAGCCTCAAGAATGCTTCAAGAAACACCAACGCTCCTCCTCTTACATCTCTAACCCGTGTGTAAAGAATAATAAGTAAAAGTACATGATCGATTATGATATCATCATCCCAAACATCTTGCTCCAAAGATCAAACCCCAACATATCACAAGAGAAATCTCCCAACAAAAACATTTTTTCTCTCTTCATGACTTCTCCTGGGCTTTCCGCAGGAACCCCAACACCTTTCTCCTATGATGTTGTATACCTCAGATCCATAAATATAAGATAGTACCAAATTAGTCACATAAAAGATTAAGCACAAGAGAGATTGTAGAGAGAACACTTGAGGTAGGGTAATGCCATTATCCATTCCTTGAGGAAGGAAATAACTCTTCGAGCAAAGCACCTTGATACAGTTACAATATTATTCACTATGCTCATTACATTCCTTATACTTTCCACTATACTACTATCTACCTCCTAACAACTTTCTAGAGAAGGAACCTTCGAGTAAGCATTCACACCTTTATTGCGCTCACACTTTTGCATGGGCCTTATTTACTAGAAATGGCCTACATACATAACAACACATAGATATCTAACTATTATTATTTCCCTTGGGTACCTCCATAGGTACCCCATATTACCTCCCTAGGTATACTACATATAAGAAAAGAGTACAACGATGATGATGATAAATGACTCTCCCCTTCCTCTATTTATGTGAGAGGTGAAGGGAGGTCACCAATGACTAGTGGACCCCATCCGATACAAGAGACCTACAAGGTACACATAGGACCATGCAAGTGACACATGCGAAGCTTCAAGGCAATGGAAATAAATGATCAAGGGTGCAAGGCTTAGCGTTACTCCTGAAGGTCCAACGCTCCTTCACCAAGGGTCCAAAGCTGCAATGCATCTCCAAGGTCATGTGCCTCCTCAGGGACCAACACACCTACATGTTCACTCCCTCCACCCAAGCAACCTCAAGCCGAGCGTAAGCCTCCATGAAAGCATCCAGGCAACCCGATGTTGTCTAGGGCTCAACTCCCTCTTCCAGAATGCCGAACATTCCTTGAAGAAAGCAACCTCCCTTCATGTGTCGGCTAAATTAAGAAGTGATCAGGGTTCACAGGTCTCCAACACTCTGAGGAATAATGTCACATGAGCAACCATACAAGGTCTAACAACCAAGAGTAAGCCGCCAATGATGTGCAAATCCATCATGGAACACCAAGGTTCTACCATACACTATGCACCCCAAGGTCGAACGCTCCTCCACCAAGGGTCCAAAGCTATAATGCATCTCCAAGGTCACATGCCTCCTCAAGGACCACCACACCTAGATGTTCACTCTCTTTACCTAAGTGACCTCAAGCCGAGCGTACGCCTCCATGCAAGCAACCAGGCATCCCCATGTTGTCTAGGGCTCAACTCCCTCTTCCAGAATGCCGAACATTCCTCGAAACAAGCAACCTCCCATCATGTGTCTGATAAATTAAGAAGTGACCAGGGTCCACATGTCTCCAACACTCCAAGGAAGAATGTCACATGAGCATCCATACAAGGTCTAGCGACCAAGAGTAAGCAGTCAATGATGTGAAAATATATCATGGAACACCAAGGTTGTTCCATACACTATGCACCTCTAGGTCCAACACTCCTCCACCAAGGGTCCAAAGCTGTAATGCATCTCCAAGGTCGCGTGCCTCCTCAGGGACCACCAAACCTACATGTTCACTCCCTTTTCCCAAGAACCTCAATCTGAGCATAAACCTCCATGCAAGCAACCAGGAAACCCCATGTTGTCTAGGGATCAACTCCCTCTTCTAGAATGCCGAACATTCCTAGAAGCAAGCAACCTCCCTTCATGTGTCTGCTAAATTAAGAAGTGACCAGGGTCCACAGGTCTCCAACTCTCCGAGGAATAATGTCACATGAGCATCCATACAAGGTCTAGAGACCAAGAGTAAGCCACCAATGATGTGCAAATCCATCATGGAACACGAAGGTTCTAGCATACACTATGCACCCCACATCCCATGAAGCACCTCCAAACATGGTGTATACACTTCTGGATTGACCTCGAAAGATAACACTTACATCATATTTATAGTCAAAGTGTACATTAACTTCTATTAGCCTGCAACACACATGCAAACACAACACAAACGACATAGTTATCTCATGTTGAGATTTGTATATGCCTGGATGCCTTTTAGTAATGTTGCAACCATGAAATAAATTTTTAACTATTGTCGTGATTTTGTTTTCTTTTTCTCATATCATGATTTTCTGATGCTTGTTATGATTTTCTTCATTGTATATATTTACATTTAAATTGTGACTGTATTTAGAGTGTTCTGATTTTGCTTTGCGTGCTTTTATTTCCACAACTCGTTTACTAGCCTTGAGCATTCTTGCAAGTCTTCAGTTGAAAAAAATCACCCTTTCTTGTTGATCTTTTCGAATATTCTACTTCTAGACAAGTAATAATTTCTGTCTATTCTGTTATTGTGCAGCGTTCTCGAGGGTCTCGTTGTTTCCATATCCGGGCTCAAAGCTTTGTTCAAGCATGTCCTGCTATGTTGCAAGGCTTCTTACTCATTCATTAATAAACAAATGGTCGACAACAAACACTAGTCTTTGTGGTTTGTGGTAGGTTTTGATTTTTCCTTTTGTCCATTTGCGAAAGCTTTTGGTTACAACATGAATTAGAGTAGAGTAATCAATATATTCACGATGATGTACATATATTTTAATATGCAAGGTTAATGAATTTTGTTTGTATTTTTTGTGTTTTGTTATAGGGCATTGTACAACTCCAAACTATCCTATAAAGGGGCTTAGAATCCAGATAAATTCATTCCTACCTATGAAGAAGCAAGAAGTCAAACCCAAGATGAAGGACTTCCAAGATAAATAAAGAAAGGAATGAATGAAGGGGTAAGTGGAAATAACTCAGGTAGTGGTAAAGAACATTAAAAGTCCCTTATCATTTATCACACCGGGCTTCACGCTTTTGTTGATACACAAGTAATGGAAAAGTTAATTTGGAGTTACACACACACACTTCGATTTTAGATAGATGAAGTGCAACTTTTTTGAATTTCCGTGCTCATGTGTTTCACTAATCTATTTATAGGAACAATGGAGAGTAGGAGAAAACTTGTTTTTTGCAGAAAGCATGGCTCAACAAAGAAAGAGATAAGGGAAAATTTCATTTGGAGTTACACGTACACATAATCACAGTTTGATTTTATATGTATGAAGTTCAACATTTTTGACATGCCATGTTCATTTGTTTTGTTTATCTCTTAACAGGGTCAAAGGACAGGAGGAGCAAAATTAGTTGTTGGAGAAATCACAACACAAGAAAGAAAGGGAATGCATTTTCAAAAGCTCTTGCTCATTCACATCCCCCTCCTCTGTACTTTTGTGTTGTGTCATGTTGTGTGTATGTGGAAGCGCTTCCCATGTCCCATGATTGTTTTTTCTTGCGTTGGTGTCTTTTCGTATGAGTTGTGTGTTTGTGTATCTGTGATTGTATGTATGTGAACTTGTGTTTGTGTATCTGTGATTGTATGTATGTGAACTTGTGTTGTGTAGAGTCACGAGGAGGGGGCATGTGATATGTATTGGAATTGACTAAATCTAGATCTGGATCATCTCGACCAAGCAAAAGCACGGGAAGGAACGAAGGAAGACACTACAACTCATCTCTCCCATTCTCTCTCTCTCCTCTTTGGATTGCAGATTTTTTGTTGCAGGTATTAATATTTTCTCAAGGCCTTTTCTTTTCGTCTGTCTGTGTAGCTTCTAATTTTAGTTGTTATGGATTTTGTTTTTCACAAAGAGACACAAACTCGTATGCTATCTTTTCCTTTTTGAGAGTTTTCAAACCAAACACTATGCAATTAAATCAATGCAGCAAGGCTACTTTAAAAATTTCAAGAGGAGACACATTTTTATATATTTTACAGGCACGCGAGCTAATCTTTGTTGTTTATAATATATTATATCTCTTCACAACATAATATTTTAAGATGTAATGTCATGTAGTGTGTAAAAGACTTATGCAAAAGATAGTTTGGAACAATTTCAGTTTCTCATTTAAAATGATCATTGATCATATTCTGTAATCATTGCCTAATGATGAGACTCAACTATATACTGCAAATTAACTGTAAGATTCTTTTTATGCTCTTTTTGGGACTTGTGTGGATGTTGCAGTTAAGGGCATATGCTAAATACTGTGTAGCTTGAGGCATCGTAGTGTTTGGTATTTATTAAAGGTACTTGTTTAAATGCAGGTATTGTAGAGGCTGGTTTTATCATAGCGAACTTTGGTTGTGGTTGCAGCAAGGCTATTTTCAAAATCTCAAGAGGAGGCACATTTTTATATATTTTACAGGTACGCGAGCTAATCTTTGTTGTTTACAATATATTAGATGTCTTCACAACACAATAGTTTAAGCTGTAATGTCATGTAGTGTGTAAAAGACTTATGCAGATGCCAGTTTGGAACAATTTTGGTTTCTCATCTAAAATGATTATTGATCAGATTCTTTAATCTTTTCCTAATGATGAGACTCAACTATATGATGCAAATTATCTGTCAAATTCTGTTTATGCTCTTTTTGGGACTTGCGTGGATGTTGCATTGAAGGGCATATGTTAAATACTGTGTAGCTTGAGGCATCCTAGTGTTTGGTATTTATTAAAGGTACTTGTTTAAATGTAGGTATCATGGAGGCTGGTTTTATTATAGAGAGATTTTCTTGTGGTTTATACGAGTTTTGAATGTAGAGCAGCTTGTCAAGAAAATAGGTATGAGCGAGGTTCTTATCTTTATTTTGATCTACATACGTGGGGAACTTTTCGAAAGGTTGTTAAAACATCTCCATTTTCAGAATTTTGTTACCAATAGTGCCGTATTTTGATTAGTTGAAGTGGACAATATTGTTTGATTTTAAGTTTCATTTTGATATCTATGTTTCTGGACTTGTTTGAAAATTTGATCATGTTGCAAGACAACTCTGTGGTACACTATGAAACGTGGGAGAGTAGGTCTCATTTGCCTCGACATTAGCAAAACCTATTGCATAGTCCAGGATTGGAGATTCTCAAATTTTTACATGATAGAGTTCAATCTCTTGCTGAAGTAGTATTTTGTGCTTCATTCATTTTTTTGTGCAATGGAGAAATATAAATGCTTTGTTTTGTTGATGTAGAAATGCTAAACTAGTCGATAATGTTGCAGGACAACCTTGTGGTACACTATGAAATGTGGGAGAGAGGGCCTCGTTTGCGTCGACATTAGCAAAAGCTGTTGCACAGTCGAGGACTAGAGATTCTCAAATTTTTACATTGTATAGTTCAATCTCTCGCTGAAGTAATATTTTGTTTTTCATTCATTTTTTTGTACGATGGAGAAAGATAAATTCTTTATTTTGATGAGGTAGAAATGCTAAAGTAGCTGCCAGTGAAGGGTTCCCCCACCTCCCTCCCCTGCCTTTCTTATCTCTCGTGTTAGATGTTGATAGGATTGAGCATGAGTTGCAATTTTCAAAATAGTGAGTATATGGTGCTTTCTGAGAGATATTTATGTTGTTTTAACTTTTTATCATGTATGGTTGAATACTGCATATCTATTTTCGAGGTTTTCCAATTCATTTTCACTTCAAACCGTATTTGACTACGTAGAGTTACTTGTTATCATTGTGTTTGGACATAGAAAATATCGGTCCAATGTAGTATAAATCGTTTAACAATATAACTCAAATAAGGATAGTTCTCGATTCCTTTAATCAAGTGTTAACTATGAAAATTGCAGTTTGACATCACTTGGTCGTCTTGTCTGCTATGTGAGCTATGAAGGGATCCTTCACATAATCTAGAGTGGCTCTCTTTGCCTTGGCTGCCTCCTCGTTATGAGTAGCAAACAACTTCGCATGGATCGGTGCTGCAATCTCTTTCTCAACGTGCTCCTAAATCTTGGCTTCCTCCATAGGCATATGTGGCCTAAGCTTCCTTGGGATGAAACTGGAAGCTCCATCCAACTTATCACATTCCCTAAGTCCAATGGTAGACATATGTGCAAGATCTAAATCCACCTCAAAACAAAAGCTGGCAATAATGAAGTAAAACAAGCCCTCCTAGGGCAGATATGCTTCATCGAACTGTCACAGGGTTCCACACCCAAGCAATCGATACAAGGTTAGCATACCACTCACAGGGAAAATGAAACTGAAATATGAACTCCTCCTCCACCAAAAGAGTGACTTTAGAGAGAAAGCTCTGATACTACGTAGAAATTTCATTTCCTTTGCAATTTCAGAAATTTAGCCTCTTTCTAGTTTCAACGAAACTAATCAGTGTGAATTATAAACTTTAGGGATGAATTGAAAGATAAATTACAGCAGCAAACAATGGAAAATATTTCACTTCACATCAACCTCGATACACTAGGCAATGTAGGAGAGAAGATACCAAATACACGACAACAAGTTTCGTCCCTTTGGGGCAATCTTTTCATGCATAAACCTTATCAGAAACTGTTGCAGTCAATGGAGGCTTACAAGAGTAAATATGTCCTAATCGCTTCAATGTAAATGCTAAATTCTCTACCAATTACAGCGTTAACTTATGTCGAATCTGCGGGACCTGTAAGTGTTGCAAACCATGAAGACAATGACAACTGAAAATAAAATCTACAATAAGACAATTTTGGACACCTGAAAAACTTCATGTATATCGATAAGAGATGGAGTTTAAGTAGATATTATCGTCTCATCACAAGCTGGTACAAGTCTCCAAGCTCTCCAAAACCTTGGCTAGGGAAAACCAAGAAAAACCCTACATCCGCTAAAGATACTCCAATGAGGTAGAATCACCATTGGCAAGTCCTGCTCGGCCTCATGCAAGGCGTCTCCAGTTTTCCTCCTCCTTAACAAGTACAATTTATGGTTTACTGCCAAACAATAACTCCAATGCCTCCTTGGGGATCAAACCCTAGGCCTAGCCTCAAGAATGTTCCTCCTCTTACATCTCTAACCCGTGTGTAAAGAAGAATAAGAAAAAGTACATGATCGATTATGATATCGTCATCCCCAACATCTTTCTCTGAAGATCAAACCCCAACATATCACAAGAGAAATCTCCCAACAAAAACACTTTCTTCTCTCTTCATGACTTCTCCTGGGATTTCCCCATGAACCCCAACACCTTTCTTCTATGATGTTGTATCAACACCTTGCTCCTATGATGTTGTATACCTTAGATCCAAAAATATAATATAGTACCAAATCAATCACATAAAAGATTAAACAAAAGAGAAATTGTAGAGAGAACCCTTGAGGTAGGGTAATGCCATTATCCATTCCTTAAGGAAGGAAATAACTCTGCGAGCAAAGCACCTTGATACATTTACATTATTCTTCACTATGCTCGTTACATTCCTTATACTTGCTTCTATACTACTATCTACCTCCTAACAACTTTCTAGAGAAGGAACCTTCGAGTAAGCATTCACACCTTTATTGCACTCACACTATTGCATGGACCTTATTTACGAGAAATGGCCTACATACATAACAACACATAGCTATCTAAATATTATTATTCCCCTTGGGTACCTCCGTAGGTACCCCATATTACCTCCCTAGGTATACTACATATAAGAAAAGACTACAATGATGATGATGATAAATGACTCTCCCCTTCCCTCTATTTATTTGAGAGGTGAAGGGAGATCGCCAATGACTAGTGGACCCTGTCCGATACAAGCGACCTACAAGGTACATGTAGGACCACACAAGTGAAGCGCTCCCTCTACAGGTGACACATGTGAAGCTCCAAGGTGATGGCAATAAATGAGCAAGGGTGCAAGGCATGAACATTACTCCCAAAGGTCCATCTCTCCTCCACCAAGGGTCCAAAGCTGCAATGCATCTCTAAGGTCACGTGCATCCTCAGGGACCACCACACCTACATGTTCACTCCCTCCACCCAAGCAGCCTCAAGTCAAGCGTAAGCCTCCATGGAAGCATCCAGGCAACCCGATGTTGTCTAGGACTCAACTCCGTCTTCTAGAATGCCAAACATTCCTCGAGCCAAGCAACCTCCCTTCATGTGTCGGCTAAACTAAGAAGTGACCAGGGTCCACAGTTCTCCAAAACTCCGAGGAATAATGTCACATGAGCAACCATACAAGGTCTAGCGACCAAGAGTAAGCCGACAATGATGTGCAAATCCATCATGGAACACCAAGGTTCTACCATACACTATGCACCCCAAGATCGAACTCTCCTCCACCAAGGGTCCAAAGCTGCAATGCATCTCCAAGGTTACGTGCCTCCTCAATGACCACCACACCTACATGTTCACTCCCTCAACCCAAGCGACCTCAAGCCGAGCGTAAGCATCCATGCAAGAAACCGGCCAACCCCATGTTGTCTAGGGCTCAACTCCCTCTTCCAGAATGCCGAACATTCCTCGAAGCAAGCAACCTCACTTCATGTGTCGGATAAATTAAGAAGTTACCAGGGTCCACAGGTCTCCAACACTCTGAGGAAGAATGTCACATGAGCATCCATACAAGGTCTGGCGACCAAGAGTAAGCAACCAATGATGTGCAAATCCATCATGGAACGCCAAGGTTTTTCCATACACTATGCACCCCAAGGTCCAATGCTCCTCCACCAAGGGTCCAAAGTTGCAATGCATCTCCAACGTAACATGCCTCCTCAGGGACCAACACACCTACATGTTCACTCCCTCCACCCAGGAAACCTCAAGCCAAGCGTAAACCTCCATGCAAGAAACCAGGAAACCCCATGTTGTCTGGGGCTCAACTCCCTCTTCCAAAATGTTGAACATTCCTCAAAGCAAGCAACCTCCCTTCATGTGTCAGCTAAATTAAGAAGTGACTAGGGTCCACAGGTCTTCAACACTCCAAGGAAGAATGTCACATGAGCATCCATACAAGGTCTAGCGAGCAAGAGTAAGCTGCCAATGATGTGCAAATCCATCCTGGAACATGAAGGTTCTATCATACACTATGCACCCCACAACCCATGAAGTACCTCTAAACATGGTGTATACACTTCCGGAGTGACCTTGAAATATAACACTTACATCATATTTATAATCAAAGTGTACATTAAATTCTATTAGCCTGCAATACACACGCAAACACAACACACACGATATAGTTATTTCATGTTGAGATTTGTATATGGCTGGATGCCTTTTAGTATAGTTGCAGCCATGAAAGAAATTTTTAACTATTGCCGTGATTTTGTTTTCTTTTTTCTCATATCATGACTTTCTGATGCTTGTTATGATTTTCTTCGATGTATATATTTACATTTAAATTGCTACTATATTTAGAGTTTTCTAATTTTGCTTTGCATGCTTTTATTTCCACAACTTGTTTACTAGCCTTGAGCATTCTTGCTAGTCTTCAGTTGAAAAAATTCACCCTTTCTTGTTGGTCTTTTCAAATATTCTACTTCTAGATAAGTAATAAATTTTGTTTGTTCTGTTATTGTGTAGTGTTCTCGACAGTCTCATTGTTTCCATCTCCAAGATGAAAGCTTTGTTCGTGCATGTCCTGCTATGTTTCAAGGCATCTTCCTCATTCATTAATGAGCAAATGGTCGACAACAAAAACTGGTCTTTGTGGTTTGTGGTAGGTTTTGATTTTTCCTGTTGTCCATTTGCAAAATATTTTGGTTACAACATAAATTAGAGTAGAGTAATCAGTAGATTCGCGATGATTTACATATATTTTAATATGCAAGGTTAATGACTTTCATTTTTATTTTTTGTGTTATGTTATAGGGCATTGTACAACTCCAAACTATCCTAGAAAGGGGCTTAGAATCCAGATAAATTCATTCATACCTATGAAGAAGCAAGAAGTCAAACCCAAGATGAAGAACTTCCAAGATAAATAAAGAAAGGAATGAATGAAGGGGTAAAATGAAATAACTTAGGTAGCGGTAAAGAAAATTAAAATTCCCTTATCATTTATCATCCCGAGCTTCATGTTTTTGTTGATACACGAGTAATGGAATAGTTA
>JASDQU011508500.1:7022-22763 GCA_032191745.1 Picea mariana
AACCCCATCAGGGGGGCAGAGACAGGACAGAGCTTGATCAGGGGCTTTTCACCTAAGAGGAAGAGGGCGTTCCACCAGAGACACTCTGACATGACTAGACCTAAGGGGAATGACCCATTTTCAGTGGAACGCTAGACTTGGAAGGCTTAGGACGTCCCCATCTTCACCATGATGTCATCCAGCTTCATGGACACTTTTGGCAGCAGACTGGGCAGTAGTGGCACGTGTGGCATGTTAGAGAGGCCCCTGGGGGGCTAACGTTTTGCTCCTGAATGTCTCATTTTCCCTAGAAAGGGATAGCGCCTCCCATGAAGGGGATTTTACTCTCTTTGCATCTCAATTAGGGTTTTAATTTGACAATTTAATGTAAAAATAGTATGATTTTGACATCATGGCCTTGTCGGCCTTTTTATGACCTAAAAGGTAAAATTATATCATTGATACACTATATATTGAGGGTTTTGACTCTCATTTTACCATCATATTTCACTCAACACTTGGTGAGGTCTAAAATTTGCGCCCTATTTGGGTTATTGGCTGATTTGAGGAAGGCACACATGTTGAAGGAAGATATTTTTGGCATTCTATGGTGTTTTTCTTGAAGGAAGGTGTTACAACTAGGGTTTGCATGATTATTTCTTGATGAATTGTAAGTATTTTTTTGCAAAACTTCTTGATTGAATGGTTGTAGTCTTATTTCTTACATGTATTTATAATTTTCTGAATAAAAACCCTAGGTGACAAGCACACAAGTAGGTCCTTGCCTAGTTTCCCCTAATAGAAAAACTTTTAGCCATTGAAGCATAAAAAGAGAGCCTAGCCATAGCTACACTCCTTTTTCTTCTTCCCTTTAGCTATTCGTACCTTTTTGACTTCAAGAGGAAGAGGACATCCCAGGCCTAGGTTATCTACACGTAGGGCCATTTTCTTTTAGGGTTTGATGAAAGAGCCTTGCCTTAGCAACACTCTCCCTCTTTAAACCCTCTTGGCTTGAATTTGTGTTTCATTTGAGCTAGTTGTTTGTCGAGAAAGAGGAGAGAGCACGAGGCCTTGCTTTAGCAACACTGGAGTGAGCCTCTCTCCCCTAGGGTTACGATTTTGAAGCCCTTCTTTAGCAACACTTCAAAACTTATCCCTCTAGTCCTTTAAGTCTCATCCCCTTCAGCTCTTGCGTCCTTCATAATTGGCTCCATTTAACCCTAAGGCATTGATCTCAAGCCTCAAACATTGAAGTAGAATTGGATCCAAACACTCTCAAACCTTTTTGAATTGAAACCCTAACTACACTAACCCTAGCCTAGACTAACCTACTAACCCTAAGTTGTTGACGTCATCATTGAATATTTCATCTTTATTGCAACAATGTTTTATCTTTTGAGTAATTGAATGGTAGTTGAAGGCATTAATTAAGTTAAGAAGTTATTTGTTACATTGAATGCTGTATCATTCAAGTATTTATTGATGAAGTGACATTACTGCCATTGCTATTTTTGTAAACATTGACTTCGTCAACATTTACCTTTAAATTGCTTAATTGAATATTAGATAGACTTTAATATATATGATGTACTAATCAAAGATTGCATGTATCAGTTTCCTTGTTGTAATTTTTCAAGAAGGTGATTTTCTTTTCTTTGGTTATACTTTATTATTGGCTGTTTAACCGGGACTATCTGATTGGTAGTAATGTGTGAAAGGGGGAACTTGTCCTTGTCCTAATATCCTTTTCCCTTTCAAAACCCCAGGTCACTGGGGACGTCTCCCCTAGGCTTAGCCTCCCTAAAGAGAAAGAACCTACCCATCGAGGTGACATTGGGTGAGATAGGTTCTTGTTACGCCAATTTTGCCTTCTACCTTATAGCCTTTACTCCTAGCTACAAACTATGCAATAACAAGTACCATATCCATGATATGGAAAAACCTATGAACCCATTGTGCGCTAGGAATATTCTTGGTTTTTTATTTCTTTTCACAGAGACAAATGTTCTCTTGGGGGTATTTAGTACCCTTGTATCGGTTCATCACAAAGTTAGTCATAAGCTAGAACCTGACTTTGATATACTCTACCACCCGCATCCATTCCTGTAGATATGTGCGGTGCATCGCCCACAAGCGTTCATGTGTTCCTTTTACTACTGCATCCATGGCCTTTATCCTTTGGGTATCAGTAACCAACTCTATCATTTATTCCATAAATTTGTCTATTGGGCTTGTACCTTCAAACCTCGACAAGTCGCACAACTCTGATCCAATCTAAGCACCACTTTGGTGATTCATGTGCATCTATATTTGATATCTCATACAACTTATTCTATCATATTTCCATATCATCCTTTGAACCCATATCATAGGAGAAAACACATATCCATCTTAGTTCCCCAATGTTTATTAGATCCACATCACCGTCCTTGCACCCTGTAATGTTGTATATATTTTCTATGATGGATCTCTTTGCATATTCATTCATGGGCTCATCATACATGTCACCCTCATTTGGATCTAACAACACAATAATGTGTAAGGTGTCTGTATTGTTAAAATAATGTAACTGCAAAGTGTATTCTTTTTATTATTTGATATATTATTCATTGGATCAATCCCCATTGTGGATTGATCATGTCGACTATTGTATAAGGACCAAATCCCCTTTTGTGGATTGTTCATAATGTAATTGTATAAGGCAAAAGAAGAAGTTAGCCCCATAATATATGAAGAGGCCCCGAAATATAATAAAGGTGGTTATAACCACCCAGTTTGAGAAGTCGGCCCTGCCAGTGAAGAGACACTTCACACGTGCCAGATTTGTATAAATAAGGAGGCTAGCGCCTCACTTAGACACACACCTCACTTACTCATTGAGAGACAAATTTTGGAACTGCAGTTAGAGAAGAAGGAGAGAGAGTGGCACATCTTTTGGGAGAGGATCTTCTGCATTAGTTTAAGTTATCTCTTGGCATTGTATTGGCTATCTATAATAAGGAAGTTTTGCTGTGTTTTCTTCCCCTAGAGGGTTTCCCAAGATAAATGTTGTGTCTGTTGTGATTGTGTATTTCTCAATGATCTTGTCTTATGTTGTTGTTATCTATTGAAATGAAAAGAACTATAATAATGGCTTAAACATTAACATGGTATCAGAGCCAAGTTGAAGAGAGCATCTTTCACAAGAGTGAAAAACGTCACTGTTGTCATACATGCAAATTAGGGCTTTTTGTTGGTGAGGTATTTCAGCCCTAAAATCATCTAGAAAAGTGTGCCCTCCCCCAAGGATTACTTTGGCACTCTCAGTGCACCTTTTCACTGGCTAGATCTCCCAGAAAGTGAAACCCTAGTTTCACAAAGTATCAGAAGTACTAGAAAACCAGTGTACCAGAAGTACTGGAGTACCAAAGGTACCAAAAAACTAGAAGCACCAGTCCAGAAATCTGCAGATCAAGTTTGGAGGAGAAAAAGTTGGATTTTCTCAGATCCAAACACACCAGGCTACTCGCCTCAGCCAAGCGCACCTCCTGGTAAGTTTAGAATTTGATTTTGAGCACTTTCATTTTTCGGTCATTTTCCTAGCTCTAGGTAAAAGATGTCTGGAAGAACTAAGCTTGTTGACAAGATGGAAGGTGTGGAAAATTTCCGTGCTTGGAAGTATAGGATTGGACTCGTTGTTGAAGAGAATGACCTAGCAAAATTCGTCAAAGGAGAAATTCCAGAACCCGACGATGCTGCAGAAAAAGCCAAGCATCAAAAGGACACAATCAGGGCCAAAAGAATAATTGCATATTCCATCAAAGACCAGCTGATTCCTTATGTGTCATCTAATAAGACTCCGAAAGAAATTTTTGATGCCTTGACCAAACTGTATGAAGGAAAGAACATAAACCAGAAGATGAATCTAAGAACTCAACTGAAGAATACAAGGATGCAGAAAGGAGAAACAATTCAGGAATACTTCTCCAGAGTCTTAGAATTCAAAGAACAGTTAGAAGCGATTGGAGATACCATAGACGAAGATGAAGTCATAATGATGGCCCTAAATGGTCTCACAAGACCTTGGGATGCATTCATCCAAACGATATGCGCCAGAACGGAGGAACTGAAGTTTGATAGTCTATGGGAAGAATGCATTCAAGAAAAAACAAGAGTAGCTAACCATGAAGCGCTACTGGAAAGAGATGATGATCAAGCCCTAGCTACTCACACCAAAAGAGGAAGGAAGAAACCCTACTTCCAAAAGGAGACTCATAAAGATCCTCAACCTCCAAACAAATTCAATAATAAAGAATCTCATCCAAGGAGATTTCAGAAGAAAGGACAACGAAGAGAAAGATATTACTCATCTGTACAATGCTATCATTGTGACAAGATGGGACACATTGTGAAATTATGTCCAGATAGATGAGAAGAATATAAGAGAAAACATAAGAGGCACCATGCCCATGTAGTCGAAGATGAAGAGCCACCCGCAAAGATGATAAGAGAGAAGATCAAAGACCATGTCTTAATCTCGGCCCTCTAAGGTTCTGTAACACCTGGAGAGGACACTTGGCTCATTGATATTGGTGCATCCAAGCACATGACGGGACAAAGAAACATTCTCTCTTGTATCTCAGAAAAGAAGTTTTCTTAGAAAGTGATACTTGGAGATGATTACCAATATCCCATCAAGGGAGTGGGAGAATCAAACAACACACTGAATTCAGGGAATTCACTAAAAATGAAGGACATACTATATGTACCAGGTTTGACAAAGAACCTACTCTCCATTTCATCTTTAGAAAAGAAAGGCTTCAAAGTTGCCTTTATAGATGGAGAAGTTCTTATGTGGGATAAAGGAGAAACCTTAAATGAAACAATCATCATTGGAAGTGAAGAAAATGGATTGTATAAACTAAAGGGTCACTTAGAGGCTTCCATGACCCACGCCATTGAAAACTCACGTGAAATTTGGCATAGAAGATTAGCTCACATCAACTACAAGGTGCTACCATACATATGCAAAGCGGTCACAGGTTTACCAGAACTCAAGGGTGACCTTGAAGGCGTATTCAATGGATGTGCACAAGGGAAAAACATCAAGAACCCTTTTTCGAAGAGAGACAACAAAGCAGAAGGAGTCCTAGAGCTCATTCATTCAGATGTATGTGGCCCAATGCTATCATCCTCCATTAGTGGGTATGTATATTATATATCATTTATTGATGATTATTCTCGTAATACCTGGATATATTTTTTGAAATCTAAAGATGAAGTGTTCAACAAGTTCAAGGAATTCAAAGCCTTGATAGAGAATCTTTCTGAAAGAAAGATTAAGATACTCAAGTCAGATAATGGAGGAGAATATACCTCAAAAGAGTTTGTGAACTTTTGCAAAGATGTTGGGATCAAGAGGGAAATCACTACTCCCTATAATCCCCAACAAAACGGTGTAGTTGAACGAAAGAACATAACGATAATGGAAGCTATGAAGACTATGATCCATGATCGAGATCTTCCTATGTGCTTATGGGCAGAAACAACAATGGCAGCTGTATATGTGCAGAACCGATTGTCCCATAGTGCACTTGGGCTCAAAACCACAGAAGAGATATTCACTGGAAAGATGCTAGAGGTAAGCCATCTCAAAATATTTGGCTGCCCAATATTTATTCATATACCGAAAGAGAAGAGAAGCAAGATGGAACCTTCAGGAAATAAGAGAAAATTTGTGGGATACTGTGAGGTCTCCAAGGCCTTCAGAATCTATATACCAGGTCACCATCACATTGAGATCAGCAGGGATGTGACCTTTGATGAATATGCAATGCTCAAGAAATCAAGAAGAGAAGAAGTATATGAAGAGGAACCCGTAATCCCTAACTGTAGTGAGGGAGGTTCCCAGAGCCGCAGAACCAGTGAGGGAAGTCGTAACTTCCCCTGATGAGGAAATTCTAGAAGACCATGATATATCAGAAGTTCAAGAACCTCCTCAAATAACAATCCTCCATAAAAGGAAGCTAGATTGGGCTAGAGAGCTTATTCAATATGGAGAGAAGTATGGTGTTCCTGAAGGAACTACGAGACAGGTGAAAAGACCAAAGCCATTCTCCAGTTATATGGCTTTGATGTGTGATCTTCTAAAGGAGGATCCTGTTGACCACCCATTTAGCACCGGTGGTCAACTCATGTGCCATGAAGAGATGTATCGTCAGATGCAGTATTATTGAAGATTCTTGGTTCTACAGGGTTGTGTTTGGCCCAACACTCATTTTTGTACTTGGAATTTCTGCACCCCTGCATGGGTTAATAATGTAATAGGTCTGCATGAGTCATGTCTAGGTCAGTTACCTTGGCATCGGTTCACTGGGAGAGTTCCTTTCACCGAGGGTTTTTTATCCTCAGGTTATCATTGGGCCTTCCAACCTTAATGATTTCCCTTGAGTTTTTCCCTTGCACTTTACATATGTCCTCCAAAGTGGTGAACGACATTGCAGTGGGCTTATGTTTTGGTAACTATATAGGGAATTAATTGTAAATGACCATGCAAGACATCATAGAAAGTTTCACGGAATTCCGTCAAGTCTAGGTTAGTTTTTTTTAATTAACTAATTTTTAATTAATTAATTTTTAATTAATTAATTTTTAATTAAATTTCCCTAAGTTTGGAGGTTTAATTATTTAATTAATTAATTATTTTTGAGCAATAATTGTAAAAACTGGATCCTTGGAATTTTGATAGGGGTATTTGTGCTCAAAAGAAATGGAATAGCACCTCCTACATCCTTGGACCAAGTTTCAGCTCGGTCGGACAACTTTAGCCATGGGTTAGTCCACCTAGAGTGTCAGTCAGTCTATAACAACAATTTTAATTGCTAAAGTCTAAACATGGCATGATGTACAAATTGTAATAATGAGTTAGATGATGTGAAATGTTGAAATGATAGTTAAAGAGAGACCCACTAAGCATAACCTTATCCTCCCAACCCTTTTCAACCTTGTCTAACCCCTTTTCCAACCCCCACACTCAAAAGTTGTGCCCCCTAGGGGGATTGACGTTTTTCACTTTTTAATTAAATTGTGACATTGGTGTGGCCCCCTCTCCTAATTTTTCACTTCATTTAACCTTATTATCACCCTTAGAGGTGATCCCCAATACTCCACCTTACCCATGCTTGCAGTTGGGTAAGTTTTTGACCAAGGGGAGTGCTCTCCAAGAGAGTTACGCCCTCCTTTTCCTCTCTCCAATGAAAGTTACGTTTTTTATTGTGAGATGACTCTTCACCTTGCTTGGGCATGGATCCCATGCCTTTCCCTCATCCTTTGTGTGATCCCAACACCTCACACCTCATCCTCACCTCTCACCTCTTCTCCTCATCCCAAGAGGTGCGCCCTCCAAGAGTGGTGCGCCCTCCCTCATCTAGAAACTCAAACAAATAATTATTAAAAAATTATTTGAACCTTTTCACCTTCCATGGCACAAATCCCACACTTCCTACAAGCCATTAGATCTATCTAAATAATCTTTCTATTTTTCTACACCCTAGATCTATTGTGCAAGCCCTAGCTTAGAGATCTACTCTTTTGCTTGGTGGTGGAAACTT
Source organism: Picea mariana (assembly GCA_032191745.1). Taxonomy (NCBI): domain Eukaryota; kingdom Viridiplantae; phylum Streptophyta; class Pinopsida; order Pinales; family Pinaceae; genus Picea; species Picea mariana. The sequence goes on from JASDQU011508500.1 coordinate 14,591, forward strand.
GGCTTAGATCCAAGAGGGGTAGGTTTGCCTCTCCAAGTATAAATAGATCCCTTTTCTCTCTCCCAAACTACCATATCTTGAGCTATTGTTATGCTACTTGATTTACAACTCTCTCTCTCTCTCATCTCATTCATTCTCATTTCATTCTAGCTCTTACGTTTTGGAGTATTCCTCTCCAAGATCTACTTCTTTTGGTAATAAAATTCAAGAAGCTTTGGAGGAAAACAAGAAGGGTAATGTGTATGCTTGCTTCGCTTATGCATATGGAGGTAACTTTGTTTGGTTTTCTTTCATGCTTCATGCAATATTAGATCTTGGATAAAGTGTTATCTAGGTAGGTTAGATGGTGCGTATGCCCTTTTCTCCTATAAATCTTGATGCATAACCTAAATTGAAGTGTCGTTTATGATTATTACATTAACATTTTATCTAGTATATGCTTGATATTGAAGGAAGATTGTAGGTTCACTTTCAAGGTCTCATTGGGAAGACCTTCTAGAAGGGAAGGGTCTCTTGAAGCTTCACATACTTCAGCCATCTTGATTATTGCTTTGCTCTAATATTTTCTATACATCCATCTCACTTTTCAGCTAGCATACATTGTCTTAGATAGGTCAATAATATCTCAAATCTATATCTTGCTTTGTGGAAAGTCTTTGTCCCAAAAGGGCAAGGTTTTCCTTAACTTTGTTTGGTTCTATGTAGCCATCCTAACAAGAAGACCTTGCTGTTTTAACAGGTACATCAGATCTGATAGGAGGCTATTGGCTGCCCCAAAAGGACACATACAACACTCAACAACCCCTTGGGGGAATTTGGTAGCTATTTCTTACCTATCTAGTCTTTTTCTAGCTTAAGTAGTTCATTTTCTTCTTTGTTTGCTTGTTTAGTTGGGCTTGAGGTGTAAGAGGGGAAGTGGTATGACCTCCCCTCTTCTTCAAGCTTGTGGGTAGGCTAAGAAGTGAGTAGATCTAACTTGCAATTCATTTTTGTTGAGTTTTTCTTCTAGCTTGGCCGTGAGGTTTAGAAGGTGTGGGCACCTTCTCAACCCCACATGGTTAGTGCTTGTTTGCTTGTAGATTTAGCTTGCTTTTAGTTTGTTGTTTTGGTTTATTGTCTCTCTTGCTCATATTTCTTGCTAAGTTATCCTAATCATAAGATCTAAGAAAACCCTAATAACTAAGACAAGATAAATAACTAATAAATTACCTAGTTGGGTGAGAAACCCCCAAAGAGGTAAGGATAACTGTTCATCCATATTTTCTCATGTTATGTGATTGATCTAAATGGTTTAGTGCTCTTGATGTTTATGCTTTAGATCAGATCTCATCTCTTAAGCCCATTGGGCAACACACTTAACAATTTCTACTTGATCTTGCATAGTTTGTTTATCTTCATTCAAGCTCCTAATTTCTTTTAAGCACATATCTTATTTCATGCTAAATATCTCTTGTGATGCTTAATCAATAAGTGGTTATTGTGTTCATGGTTTAACATCTCTTAATAGCCACGTCTTGGGCTTGAGTTTTCTTGGATGGTTTAACTTGGAAAACACATTTAAATTTTCTTCTTCATCTCATAAGGCAAGTTGTTCTTGCCATTGGATCAATGGTACCTAATCAACTAATGTGATGTCCATGTGATAAATCTATCTATCTCTTTCAGCTATCTATCTTATTTACTTTTTATGTGTTGATATATCTCATGGTTAAAGCTTAAGCAACACATTTTTGAGCATTTTTAGTTTCGGCCATCTCATTATTTTGCACTTTTTAAGCACTTTAAAACTCTCAAAACACTCTTGTAATCATCTAAAAGTCTACCTAACTATAATATATACTTAATAGACTATTTTAGGGTACTTTAGACCACCATCTCCACCATCTAAAATGGGTTTGAGGAAAACAACAGAGGGTAGTGGCAGGGGACTGTTTCGTGGCGCACCAGGTGGGTGTCCTCTCTGGGAAGTACTCTTACTGTCAGGGCTAACCGTGGAAGCTAGGGTGGGCTTCATTGCCGTACTATCTTGAGCACCCGATAGTTATTTGGCAATAGGAGGAGGAGGCTTTAGTGAAAGCCAATACAACTTATAATCCTTAAGAAAAGACTAACTATTAAAGCCTTGGCCACATCTAATAATACTTGGGGGGCTTAATAAATGAGAGTGTAGGTTGTCTTCATTTCTTCATAGTAAATGTGCTTAATCTTGGTAATCTTGTTGATGAAGTAATACATTGATGATCTTGTGTAAATGATGATATGATTAATGCTTGAATATTCTATATCTTGCACACATTGAACAAATACTTTTTTTGCTTTGTATAAATTGTAATCTATTATTCTTTTATTTGTAAATGAATGTATATGATATTCTTTCATTGAGTTATTATTTGTTGTAAAATTGTAACTTGTAATTCTTTTGTAATTAACCACCTTGAAACATAGTTGACCCCTTGCCCAATTTCTAGGCACTAGTCTTAGTTGACCTAGGGAAAGAACTTTCTTGTCATGCTAACCTTTGCATATTGTATGGTTACCTTAACATCTTAGGATTAGGATCCCCTCTAACCTTAACAAATTAAAATTAACTCCTAGAATTAACTCTAACTCATCTAGTAACTAAGGTCTACCGCCTTTGGCTTCCCTAGGAGTAAAACTAGATGAAAGAGGTTCCAGTCAAAGTGACAGCGTGGGCTGTGAACCTAGGCATTGTGCCTCCAAGGACACACTAAATGAGCCGAACTCAAGCTCATGTTTGCAAGTGTGTATAAGGACGGAAACATCTTTGGTGCCGTTGCTGGGGATTGAGTTATTCATCCTTGGTTTTTTACGACTTAACATTTAAGAACTAATTCTAAAATCTTTTAGGCCTTAAAAATTATTTGAACTTGATATTGGTTAGCTTTGTTTGATTCCTATCTAAGTAGCGACTCCATTGAAAAAATCTTGCAAGTACACTACTAGGAGCAACCTTCGGGGAGTGCTTTACTCTTTTCATGAGCCTGAACAGGTTTACAGGAGGAGAGAAAACCGCTCGGCTGCTAGGAGTTTTCTTGAAAGTCTTAGGGAGGAAGCACTCAACGATATCCAATGCTCGTTCCAAACTAATAATCAACCAATTGTAAATCCAACTAATAACACTAATGTACTAATGGCCACCTTTTTGAGACCCTTGAACTTTGCAGCTATCCAAGGTGCTCCTCACGATATTCCCGAGAAAGCCATTGATAAATTGCTTATCTTCCACGGGAATAATACTGTTAGTGCCCAGGCCCACATCACGTGTTTTCTTTGGTGTATTGATAAGTATTGTAGAGGCCACAGTGAGGAAGATGTGAAGATGACCTTGTTTGTGTATTCTTTGGAGGGGAATGCTGCTGATTGGTTTGAAGATTTCCCTGCCAACAAATTTAACACCCTCAACTCACTTATTGATGAATTTTGAAGGAGACGGGGTGATCAGAAAGAACACCGTTTTCAGTTGGGTGCACTCACTACCAACCATAAAAAGGAAAATGAAACAGTGGTAGAGTTTAATGAAAAATTTAGTAACTTGGTGAAGAATCTTCATCAAGATGTCAGACCTCCTGCTGCTGCAATATTGATTTATTATATTGAATCCTTTGAAGAAGAGATGAGGTATGCCTTGAGGGATAAGGATCCTCAGAATTTGTCGGAAGCACAAGAAATGGCAGTAAGGATTGAAAAGATCATGCTTGAAGCTAGGAAGTCCAACATTGTTGGTTTTAATAAAGGTTCCTCTTCAAAAATTAATGAAGATAAGAAGAAGAGGGATGAGAGTCAAACATCATCTAATGATGGAATTAAAGAATTGACTGAGTTAATTAAGCAGTTGGATATGAAGCCTGACAACCAAATTAATTCTTTGCAGAATAGATTGATCACTGTAGAGAGGTCTCAAGGAAATAATAGACAACAAAATAAGCCAAATGATAAATGGTTGAGAAGACCTCCTCAGAATGATCAACGACCACCTAATCCTTTTGAAACCACCAACTTAGTGGATCATCGTCCTATGCCTTATTGTAGACCTTGTGGTGAGTTTCATGAGGAGTCTACCTGCCTTGTTTTCCTTGAAGAGTGTAATAATGAATATGAAGACCAAGGAAATGAACAAGTGAACATGTGTAATAACAAGTATTATGGTGGTAACAATGGTTATTTGGATGTTATTGATTATGGGAGATATGGTAACTTTATGAGTGGAATTGTTGACAAAGCTACATAAAAGTATGGGCCTAAGCCCACCCCTCATCAAGTTGCAGAAATGGCTCGTTTTAGAGGCATTACATACAATAGGAATGAAAACAAAAGTTAAGAAAAAGGTCAAACCAATCCTCCTAAGGTATCTCCTCCTAAGTCTAAGGTGCCAGTTAATGCAGATTTGAATATAGACTTAGGTGGATGGTTGAATAGTGTAAAGATGTTGGTGCTAGTATCAGAGCTCATTAAGATTCGTTCACAAAAGGAGAAGTTGCTTAAAGCCATTGATGAGCCACCTGTGATTTTTGTTGAAAAACAAGTAGACTCAGCCAACGAGGATGCACCAGTAATTTTGCAGAATTGGGATAGGAAGAATGAGAAGAACTTACCTTTCTACCTTTCCTTACTTGTGAACGATAAAGATTTACGCAATTGCATGCTTGATTCAGGAGCTACTTCAAATGTTATTACTAAGAAGGTGATGGAACAGTTGAACTTAAGAATATCAAGACCTTACCATAACATTTGTGCCTTGGACAACCAAACTATAGAAGTGCATGGATTGATTAAAGGTTTGCAAGTTTACGTAACATCTTTTCCGGACATTATGATTGAAATGGATATTGTTGTGATTGATGTGCCAGATGTATGGGGAATGTTATTAAACAAAAAAACAACTGCACACTTGGGTGGTAGTCTACAAATGGTCTTATCTTATGCTACTATCCCTACTCCGGATGTAGGTACTTTTAAATTGAATAGGGAAGATTACAGGAAGTATCATATTGAGGATCCCAAGAAGCCCCAAAATGAATTAAACTGGACTGATGAAGGTCTTGGTAATTATGCCATCTTGTCTAATTCCATTGTGCCTTTACAAGAAATAGTTAAACATTGTGAATTAGACAAAGTTTTGTACATGAACTTTGATGGTGCTTTTTCTAGAGCAGGAAAGGGTGCCGGAATTGTGCTTCGGTCTCCAAGTGGTGAAATTTTGAAGTTTTCTTTTAGATTGGAGTTTGATGCAACTAATAATGTGGCTGAGTATGAGGCTTTAATCCTTGGTTTAGAGATTTGCAAAGACAAAGGAATCCAGTGTCTAAATATCAAAGGAGATTCAGACTTGGTAATACAACAACTAAAGAATAAGTTTGCTTGCAAGTCTGAAAGATTAAAAGGGTATAGGAATGCAATTTGGAACCCTACAGAAGATTTAGATGCTATAGACTTGATTGCAATTCCTAGAGAACAGAATGTGAAAGGCGATGAACTTGCAGTAGCAGCTTCCACACTTCAGCTTCTAGACAGCTTAATTGATGAAAAGATTTTAGTAGAGGTTATTTTCAAGCCTTCCGTTCCGAATAACATGGATCATTGGCAGGTGTTTGATGATGACAAACAGATGGTTAAGTTTTTATTTCACATTCATGAGTTCTTAGACTTAGACATAAGTATGAAAGAAGAAGGTAATAATTATATAGGAAATGATGATGAGGTAAAGGCACCACCTAGAAAAGTGGTTTCTTCAGAAAGGGATTTTGATAGGCAGGATGGTCACAAGAAGAAGAAAGAAACAGAGAAAAAATTATGTGATTACCTTGAAGTAAATATTGGAACTCATGAAGAACCCAGATTAATAAAGGTAGGCAAGACTACCCCTATAGATGAAAGGAATGAAAATGTAAAATTATTAAAGGAATATAGGGATGTCTTAGCCTTTGGAATATGTTTATCAGTGAGTTTGGAATCTCACTGAATCCTGGTAAGTCAGTCTTTGGGGTGACTGAAGGGAAATTATTGGGCCACATCATAACTAAGGAAGGAGTAGAAATAGACCCTGAAAGGGTGGAAGCCATTCGTAAAGTACCTTTGCCAATGACAAAGAAACTACTTCAATCCTTCTTAGGACAAACTAATTTTGTCCATAGGTTGATTCCAAACTATGCTGAGATTATGAAACCTATCTATCAACTACTTAAGAAGGATGTAAAATTTGAATGGAATGATGAAAGTAAACGAGCTTTTGAACAGATAAAGACTACCATATGTGAAGCTCCGGTTCTTATCAGTCCAGATTATGAGAAGGAATTTCAGATCTTCTCTTTTGCCTCTGAAGACACAATTGCTGGTGTGTTGCTTCAGAAGAATGATCAAGGCCATGATCAACCCATTGCATATATGATTCGGGCTTTGCAGAATTCAGAATTGAAATATCCCATGTTTGAGAAACAATCATACGCCTTAGTCAAATCACTCAAACATTTCAGAGTCTTCATTGGATATTCCAAGGTGATTGGTTATGTTCCTAATTCCACGGTTAAAGATGTGTTATCTCAGGTGGAAGGATTGGGCTCAAGGGGTAGATGGATTGTTAAAATCCAAGAATATGATTTGGAGATTAAACCAACTAAATTGATTAAGGGTCAAGGCTTGGAAAAAATGTTGACATAAATTAATGAACAAGCCTTAGATATCGTTAACCAAATCAGTAATGAAGAATGGCATCCTAACTTATCAAAACTTGAACAAGTGGATTGGTACATAGACATCATTTTCTATCGTAAGAATCTGACTTGTCCAAGGCATCTAGTAGGACACAAGAAAAGGGCTTTGAGGTTAAAATCTTCTAAGTATGTTCTTACTAGAGATGGTTTAGGACGGAGAAATCCTGATGGAATTATCCTTAGATGTGTGGATGACGTTGAGTCAAAGGAACTAATGAATGAATTCCATGGAGGGTTTTGTGGAGGACATTTTGCTGCTAAAACTACTACCCACAAGATCCTCAGAGAAGGATATTACTGGCCTACCATATTTTCATATGTACATCAGCTTGTTCGGAAATGTGAGCCATGTCAGCTTTTCACAGGAAAGCAGAAGTTAGCAGCACTCCCTTTGCAACCAATGGTGGTTGAAGCACCTTTTCAACAGTGGGGTTTGGACTTCATTGGGAAGTTTAATAATAATTCAAGTAATGGGTTCTCTTGGGTTATTACAACCACAGATTACTTCACTAAATGGGTTGAGGCCATCCCTACGAAGAATGCAAATGAAAAGGTGGTGGTGGATTTCCTTGAAGACAAAATTATAACTAGATTTGGGGTCCCATCAAAGATAGTCACAGATAATGCCAAGGCCTTTTGTTCAGCCAAAATGTCAGTGTTTTGTTTCAAATATGGTATTATCTTATCACATGCATTAGATTATTATCCCTGAGGGAATGGTCAAGTAGAATCAAGTAATAAAAACTTAATGACCATTGTAAAGAAAATCATTGGTGAAAATAAGAAGTCTTGGGATAGTAAAATTAAGCATGCATTATGGGCCGACAAAATAACAAAGAAAACAACTACTGGAAAGAGTCTGTTTTAGCTAGTGTATGGATTGGAGGCTAGGTTGCCAGTGTATCTTAGACTTCCTACTTATGGGTCAGTTGAGGACACTTCTACAGAGCAGGATGCAGTTTAGAACAGGGTCAATCAAATCATTGAGTTAGATGAAATCAGACGAGGGGCTTATGATCAGAATTGCAGGAATAAGATTAAAGTTAAGAAATCTTTTGACAGGTCAACCAGACATAGGGAGTTCATTGTGGGTGATACTGTTTTATTATGGGATAAAGGCAGAGAGAAACTGGGGAAGCACGACAAGTTTGGCAGCTTATGGCTAGGGCCATACTTGATCAGAGAAATCGCAGGGCCAAATTCTTTTCATCTCAACCATTTGGATGGCGAGCCCTGTTATCACACAGTTTGTAGGAAAGGTCTAAAGAGCTTGAGTCAGGGCTTGAAACCGGCGTAACATGAGCTTCCCCACCCACTGTCACCTCGATGGGGAGCTCTTTCTATTTAGGAGGGCTAGTCCAAGGGAGACGTCCCTAAGGCAATCTGGGTTAGTGGAAGGCTAAAGGATAATGGACAAGTCAAAGAAATTCCCTTTCACAGATTGC
>JASDQU011508501.1:0-10467 GCA_032191745.1 Picea mariana
CGTGCCAACCAAAGGCGGGATGTAGTCAGGCAGGATAGTCGGGATTAACTTCGAATTTTCATAGTCATCTCGGTGCTTAGTTCTCTTCTCTGCTGTCGGTCGGGATGGTCCGGATCATTGAGCAGTCGATGGAGAGGCTTTCACTCCTCTCTTGGATGATGCTTGAATACCTGTGGACATTACTTTTTCAGCCATGAAATTGATGAGAACTTCTCCGACGACTTTCTCTGCGATGCTGAGCTCGTCCGACATGCACACTCAGATCGGATAACTCGGGTAGATGAATGAGTGCACAAAGCAATGGAACAGGTGTCGATCTCATTAAACATAACATGATAGCAATGAGTTGTCTAGGATACAATTCACAAAAATGTTTTCCGTGCAACAGTCGACGCACTAAGTAGGCAACGGTGTAACAGATCTCTCCAACGGACAAGAGGCCTTCATCAATGCGGTTCTTTCCATTGCGACGCGGTCCTAATGGTTCGATGGAGATCTTTCTGGCCATAACTGTTGTTCTCACCATTCGGGGCATCGGTCTAACAGTTATAATGCTTCCAACGATTATATTTCTTCGCCCTAGCGAAGTGACATGTTGCGCTGTTCTGATATCTCGACGAAGTTCTAGTTTTGTAAAACTTCCTTCCGTGAAGTTCCGTATGGAACATTCTGCAACTTTTCTATCTTTTCTCTCTTTTTATTGAGCTTTCTAGCCTTTTTCTCGGTGATCTTTGTCTCAGTATTCCTCTTTCCATCTTGATTCTTATCTTCTTTTGGCATAGTAACTTCGTGCTGTTGAGATTCTTTCATAGGGTCCAATGGAAATACTTCTTCTCTGTCTGGGGTAGATGTTCTATTCCCCTGTGAGTCTTTTTGTGTTATTTCAACTTCGACATCCAAGTTTCTGGTTTTGAGTAGCTTCGATCTGTTCTCTTGTTCTTCAATCAAGTGTTCTATACTCCTAGTCATGAAATCTTTTAATTCTTATTTCTTTTTTTCTAAGTCTTCCTCTTCTTTCCTTCTGTCCTGATCCTTTTCAATCCAAGGTTTTCTTAGTAATATAGCAAATGGGGCGTTGTTCTCAATAAATTTAACAACCTCAAATTATTCCTCTGTTGAAGTTCCATGAGCACTCATAGATGTCTGGGTAAGTTTTCCACATAGGGTTATCAGATTTCCTCTAAATAATCCTATTCCTCCCAATGAATGAATCATAGCAAGATTTCTTAAAATTTCCCAAGTTCTTTCTGTCATGATATTCACCTGTGTTTCTTCATCCAGAACATAGTCAATGTCGAAGTCTCCTATTCTTGTTTCTATGCACTCTTTTTCTTTGAAGATCTCTGATAAGTCGATATCTCTGTGATCATTCAGGGTTTCTTTCATTTGCATTAATACAGTCTTTGATTCTTTATGGGGTTCTGCCATGGTCTTAGTTTCTTGACCTTCCTCAGGGTTTTCTTGTCTCATATTCATTCTTTCAACCTTAGCAATCATTCTAGGGCAATCCAGAACTTCATGATCCATAGCGTTACAACAAAGACAACTAGGTCTTCTACCAGGGCATTCCTTAGCCAGATGTTCCGGTCTTCTACAACTATAACAAAGGGTTAATCCTATCTTTCTCTTAAATGATCCCCAACCTTTCCTATACTGCGCATTAGGATCATAGTAGCTAACCTGCAAAAAATTCTTTTTAGGATCCTGCATCCATTTTTTAGTCCAAACATTCTTTCTATGCATAGGAATAACATATCTTTCATTATTTCTATCAGATCTACTCATATAAAACCTTCTTTCATCTAGTTGTGCCCTAGTTTTCAAGCTAGGACAAAATTTATCAAACATACCTAGATCCATACTTTTGAAACAAAAATTTCCACTTATCTTACCTTTTCAATCAAAAATTTTCACTGTTCTTACCTTTATCAGAGCACAAAGCTTCAAGATCTAACCTCTTTTCTTCAGATCTGACTTTTCTTCTTAACACAGAGCTTCACAAGTCAAATAGAATACTGTGCACTAGGGAAACATATCTACGCATAGAGCTTTCTCTTTTCTTCAGTTCCCAACAATCACAGTTTTAGGTCCCGACAACGGAACCATTTGTTGGCATAGGGGCAGAACCAGGGTTCAATGCTACAATAAAGCACCAACAAAACCCTAACTACCAACCCTTTTGGAAACACCTGCAAAGCATATGAAGTCTCACCTGAGGTAGAGGCAGGGGTGGTTGCAGGACTCCAGTGTCTGCAACCTTAGCTGGGACACAGATCTGTGATTGTAACACCTTAACAGAGCACTCAATAGTTATAGTTAGTATTTAATCAACAATTACTTCATAGATAAAACCCTAATAACAGATCAATGCAGTATTCAAACAGATCCAATATAATCAAGCACTAAGCACATCAACATAGATCAGATCTAGCATTCATTTTCATTGTTTAGCACTAAGCTATCATATTAGATTCTTCTAAGAATATATCAGTGCACTAAGCATTTAACCACATAAATAAGAGAACAACCATAAAACACAAAGCAACCACAACACAAGATATACGTGGTTCACCCCCACCCTGGGGCTACACCCACCAACTATTCTTCTTTATTTCTTTCTGTTAATATTCTACATGCACAGAGCCTCAAAATACTTACTCCGCATAGGATAGGAGATCTGTGCGCACTTCACTAGATCCTCCTTCCCCAAGCTAGGTTATAGCACTAATCATTTTCACAATCTCTTACAATTACTTGCACTTAGCTCTGCAAGTATTACACAATATGCACAAAGCACTCAAAACCCTTCACACTTAGCCCTTTAACACTAAGCCTTCCATTCACTTCTCATTCGCTCTTCTACTTACATAGCCTAGCTTTCTATTTATACATTACAAAATTGGGCCTAAAAATGGATAAACCCATGGGCCGACATCCCCATACCCGTTACATAAGCCTAAAACCCAAAAATCCTTAAAAAGGGGCTGAGATCCCACGATCTCCGCTTCGACTTGCGCTCCACCTTTGATAGCCTGTCGAATCCCCAAAAGTAGGTCAAACATGACCAAGGATCCTCAAAACTTGGTCAAGGGCCAACACTTTTTTATGCAAAGATCGAAGTATTTTTTCTCCTATGTGTCCCATCCTCTTGTGCCATAGCATGGTCGGGTCAACTTTATGATGACTTGTCGATTCGATTTGAATCGACTAAGCCTGAGTTGAGATGAGTCAAGTCAAAGTTGATTCGAATTTAGGCACAACGATATCGTTGCATCCAGTCGAGTCGACACTCCCTAGTAACTTGTATAGGGTTTCAATATTAACTCTTTTCATTAAGACCATCACACCTATGATCATCTTGCACGAATCCTTCTGAAATAGAGTGTGCACACTTGCATCACTCATATTGCTGACAGATATCGAGTTTCTTTCCAAACCCAGAATGTGTAGCACACCTGGAAGGGTTCTACTCATATGATCATGTAATATCAGTCAAACTCTTCCTCGTCTGACAATTTTGGTTGTTGAGTTGGCCCCCAAGAACACGTCTCCTCTTTTATATTGTTAATATTCACAAAACCATTCTCTGTGTGGTGTCATATGATAGGATGCTCTTAAGTTGATCAACCAAACATCTTGATATGACTATGTATTGGTCGACCCCAGGTACACATCACCTCGCTTATCTGAAGTCATCTATCTCTCAGTCGACTGCTTCTCGTTGGATTCGTATTGACTTCCATTGCCCTTGACTTGCACTCCCTTTTGTAATTTCCAACTTCACCTCATTTCCAGCATCTTCTTGTCGACTGAACAAGAGATTTAGATCTACCCTTCCACTTAGACTTTCTACCAGAGAATTTGCCTTTATCTCTATCAATCGGTCGACCTCTCACCATTAAATCATCTTTGGTCGATCCTTTCATGTTATTCATTCTCATTTATTTTGACAATAGAGATGCAACCATGTCTTCTAGAAATAATGTGGTTGTATTACTCCATATAGCCATGACTAAGTTATCCCAGGACTTTGGCAAAGAACATAATAGGTTAATACATTTCTCCTCCTCAGTGATTTTAATATCCATAGAAGATAACTAGCTTATAATGGTATTAAACAAATTCAAATGCTCACTCACTAAAATTCCCTCACTCAACCTCAGAAGATACAATTTATTTATGAGAAACAACTTATTTACCAAGGATTTCGACTGGTACAAGCTCCCCAACTTTTCCCACAGTTTCTTGACCAAATATTCACCTGAGACATTCAACAATACCAAATCTGCAAGAAAATTAGAATCATACTCCTTTCTCTTCTCTTGAGTTTCTCCCATTCTTCCATTGACATACTTGTTGGCATGGCACATAGACAAACTTCTATCCATTGTTCTCGATCTACAAGGAGATCTTCAATTTTAAGCTTCCAAAACTCAAAATTCTGGCCATCGAATTTTTTGATCTCTATTCTCGAGTTGCTTGCCATTCTTTAACACAATCTTTAAATATTTTTGTCTTATGACTCTTACTGAACCTAGGGTTTAACTCATATTTAAGGTTGTTAAACCAAGATCTGATACCACATGTTAGGAAATGAGGAACACTTCCTCGCTAAAACTAGAAGAAGAGATAAATAAATATTTAATCAAGAAAGTAAATGACAAAGAAAACACACAATTCATAGATATTTTACCCTGGAAACCCAAACCGGGAAAACCAACATTCCTTGAGCATTCTACTCTCTTGTTGTCTTCTTCATTTAGAATAAAATGTTACATGTCTAACTTTGGTCCACACCTAAGACACAATCAACATCATACATTCTTGCTTTACACAAGAACAACCCTGTAGCCAATTCAACTTACATCTACATGACCAACAACCTATACAATTTCATCATCTATTGGAAATTAGCCATTTTCCCCTATATTTACAACATTATAACATGCCTTCTTTATACGCTTAAAAGTAGGAAAAAACTTAAAGAAAATACACCCAAAAATGATTACAGATTCACACAGATCATTGGCTACAAATACGAGGAATCTCAGGATTTTGTTACAGTTGACTACCAAGTTGGATTACCAGTCAACTTCTAGTCAGCCTTCATTCAGTATTCAGTCGGTTCCAACATTCCCTCCTGTCGATCTCTTGTCATTTAACCTCTTCTACTTTCTATTTATGTCTTCGACTTCGAATTTACTCGGTTGAACCACCTCGACCATTTACTTGTTGTCGATTCCTTCAACTTCGACTATTAGTTGATCCACCTCGACTATACTTTCACTATAAAGAATATAACAACCCAACAATGAGAAAGGGAAACATGGAAAGATTCAAGGCATTCTAAGAGTTGCAGCTGTTAGAGAAATTTCAGCCATGTAGCTAAAAAACAATTTTAGGAAGGGATGTTAAATTTTTGCATCCCACATGGAAGAGGAATCTAGTGATAAAGTGGCAAGTCTTAAAGACCATCTAGTCTTGAGAGATTTTGAAGATGTTTTTGAGGAGATCCAAAGATTTCCACCGAAGAGAGACATCAATTTCTATATTGATTTGGTGCCAGGTGCTGCCCTAGTGTCCAAGACGTCTTACAGAATGGGAACATCAGAATTGAAAGAGTTGCAGATGCAACTAGATTTTTTTTTGAAGAAGGGGTATATATGCCCAAGTGTGTCAACTTGGGGAGCCCCAATTCTTTTTGTGAAGAAGAAATATGGAACCTTAAGGTTTTGTATTGATTTCAGACAATTGAATAAGGTCACTATAAAGAACAAATATCCCTTGCTGAGGATTGATGATTTATTTGATCAGTTGAAAAGTGCAAGGATATTTTCTAAGATTGAATTGAGATCAAGCTATCATCAAGTGAGGATAAAAGAAGAAGATATAAAAAAAAAAACATTCAGAACAAGGTATGGGATTTATGAATTCACTGTAGTGCCATTTGGACTATCAAATGCCCTGACTATTTTTATGTGTCTAATGAGTGTTCAGGGAGTACCTGGAAAAGTTTGTAATTGTTTTCTTAGATGATATTCACATCTACTCTAAGTCTGAGGAAGAGCATGAAAAGAATTTAATATTGTTTCTAAAGGTTTTGAGGGAGCATAAATTGTATGCCAAGCTAAGTAAGTGCATCTTTTATTAAAAGAACATCCATTACTTGGGGCATATTATTTTAGCAGATGGGATAATAGTCAATCCCGAGAAGATAGAAGCCATTAGAGGATGGAAAAAACCAAGAAATGTGATCAAGGTCAAATCATTTATGGGTATCACAATTTATTACTGAAGATTCATAAAAGGGTTTTCAAAAATTGCAATCCCAATCAGTTCTTTAAAAAAGAAGGGAGTGAAGTTCGAATGGACATCAAAATGTGAAGAGATTTTCCAGCAATTGAAAAACATTTTGGTAAGTGAACCCATATTAAAGATTTCATATCCATATGAAGAATTTGTGGTGTGCACAAATGTGTGCAAGGAGGGGCTCGGTGGAGTCCTTAGTAAAAAAGATCATATGGTATTCTATGAGTCCTGAAAATTAAAAGAGAATTCAAGAGAAATTATGCTACTCATGATATATAATTAGCAGTAATTGTACATGCATTAAAAATGTAGAGACATTACCTCACAGGGAGGAGAATTGAGCTAAGAACAGACCACTGTGGTCTGAAACATTTACTTGGACAACCAACATTATATGCTAGGAAAACTAGATGGCTGAAATTTCTTAGTGAGTATGACTTTGAAATTAAACATATCAAAGGCAAAGAAAATCAGGTGGTTGATGCACTCTGCAAAATAGCTCACGAAGTGCATGTTTTGGCCGTCAACATGTATAGGAAAAATTTAAAAGATAAAATTCTTGAAGCAACAAATTCAAATCAACACCATTTGCAAATAAAGGAAAACTTACGACAAGGCAATTTAGAACAAAAAATTAGAGATTATGAATTGAAAGAGGATGGAATCATCTTTTATATAGGTAAGGTGTATGTGCCAAATTCTACGGAGTTGAAAAATATAGTGCTAAGAGAAATGCACAATGTTCCATATGCCGGGCACCTAGGATATCGAAAATCCATTGCAGTTGTAAGGAGCCAATACTTTTGGTCGAGAATGAAGAAAGAAGTGGCTAAATACATAGCTCGGTATCTAGACTGCCAAAAGGTGAAAACATAGCAAAAAAATCCAACATGATTGCTACAACCATTTCCCATTCTAGAATGGAAGTGGGAAGTGGTTACAATATATTTTATTACAAAGCTTCCCAGAACAATGAAGCAACATGAATCCATCATGGTGGTGGTGGACAAATTGACTAAGTCAATGCATTTTATTCATGTGAAGACAACACATAAGGCAAAAAATATTGCAGATATTTACATGAAGGAAGTTTCCAGGCTACAAGGAGTGATTAAGGCAATAGTTTCAGACAAAGATTCCAAGCTTACATCCAAATTTTGGCAAGTTTTGTTCAAAGAATTTGGGACAAATATGAATCTTAGTACGATGTATTACCTAGATTCAGATGGGAAAACATAGAGGACCAATAGGATAATTGAAGACATGCTCAAAATGTATGTGATGGATCAACCCTCAAAATGGGAAGACTATATCCACTTAGTGTAGTTTTCTTATAATAATGGGTATTGAGCCTCATTAAAAATGAGTCCATTTGAATCTTTGTATGATAGGAAGTGTAACACACTAGTGAGTTGGGATAACCCAACAATCAGAACCATCATTGGACCATATTTGTTAAAAGAAATGGAAGAACATATGACAAGAATCAGGCAGAATTTAAAGGCTTCCCAAGACAGACAAAAGAGTTACTCAAACAAGAACAAAGTTTTTAGATATTTTAAAGTGGGGGAACATGTTTTCTTAAAAGTTAAAGAAAAAAAAAGTTCGATAAGATTAGGTTGTTTCCCGAAGTTGGCAGCAAGATATTGTGGGCCTTTTGAAATAATAGAAAAGATAGGGTCAGTTGCATACATGTTAGCATTTCCTACATCCATGAGAGTGCATACTATATTTCATGTATCATTATTACATAAATATGTTCATGACCCTAACCACATAATTGATTGGACAGTGATCCAGGTGGAAAACAAAGGGATTTCCTGGTAGAACCATCACGCATTCTGAACCGGAAAGTAAAAGTGCTCAGGAACAAATCCATAGGGACAATAAATGTTCAATGGACCATATACTATCCTGAAGATGTAACATGGGAGCATGGTGAAACTATGCAGGAAGAATACCCACAATTTTTTTCCAATTTTTAAGAAAATAGAAGCTGGAAATACAAGACTCCATTTTTGGGAAGCTAGTTATCAGAAACACATATCTAAAATTCTTGGTTTCCCTTGATTATAGCCATGATAAGAGAATGGTGCATCCCAATGGACTGAAGGCAGTGAAGAGGGAACATTCCTTTGGTCAGCAGGTTGAGAAGAACAAGAGATTGTGGTTGGGACTGCTGTTGGAGGGTAAAGATTGTGGAATTTTCTTTTATTTCTAAGTGTTGCGATGTAAATTTATATATGTATTTCAACATGGTGCGATGCATTGAGGACGATGCACAATTGTAGGGGAGGGGGAATATAACATGCCCTAGTATAATCCCCATTTTACTTAATGCATAATGTAGATATAGATGTGGCTATGGCCAAGCAATGTAAATGCAAAATGTATTTCCTGAATTGTAAATAAATATAGTGTAATACCAGCTGCTGGGATATGGATAGAGATGGGGAGGAATATTAATCCACAAGAGAGGGGGGATGCCTAGAGAATGTTTAAGAGAGCTCCAGAGTGAAATAATTTATGGGTATTAATTCAAACCCACATTTTTGAATTTTATTATCATTTGGGGAAAACTTCTATCTTCTGGTTGAGTGTATGAGATCCCAATCATTGAATACGTATTATAGGGTGGGTGTGAGAGTCACATCCCATAGTTACTGGAGAGAATGGGATTGAACTACAATCAACATTGGGTAGAGTGAGCAGTCAAATGTCTTGATGAAAGAGATGAAATTAGTATGGGTAGTAACATGTAGTTTTTCACATTTAGTTTTGAGAGGTGTTAAAACATGTATATTTTTTCAAGCTTGAGACTAAAAGAAGTTTCTCTTTATCTAATTTTTTTTTTAGTATGGAGCCACCTTTTATTAACGAATCAAATTATATGAAGACTTGCTTTCAGAATTTTGGGAGTCGAGATTTCGCAAAATACAAAGGGTCGACGTTGAGTCTCCTCAAAGTCCCGATCCCCGAATTCACGAAAGTTTTAAAAGCTAAGCCGTGTTTATTTAAAAAATTAAGAAAGTTTAACGATAATAAAT
Organism: Picea mariana; assembly: GCA_032191745.1. Taxonomy (NCBI): domain Eukaryota; kingdom Viridiplantae; phylum Streptophyta; class Pinopsida; order Pinales; family Pinaceae; genus Picea; species Picea mariana. Next base: position 9,357 of record JASDQU011508501.1, read on the forward strand.
TTCACCGCGATTTCGCGATTCAGGAGTTCTCACTTTCCACAAACATTGAGGTCACGATACCCGAAAACCTGAAAACTTACGGTCTAATCACATCTGATTATGAGTTAAAATATGCTTAGCAGTTAATAAATCCCATTGCGATTTCGCGATTCGGGATTTCTTGCGTTGAGTGTTATAGAAGTCTCGATATTTAAATCCATGAAACGTTAAGTTTCAATTTCTAATCGTGATTAATAAAAAGTTTAAACATACTTAATATATTGCTAACCAGTTGCATTTCGGGGAACTGGGGAATTATCATTCATCACATCCGAAAAACCCCGAAGCATGAAGTCTAGAAAGTATTAAGTGCTTAAGTGTGATTAAATTAACATCTAAACATAAATTAACGATCTAAATTGGCTTTTTGCATTTTTGTTTTTCAGAATTCCTCAATGATATTTCATCCAAAGTTCCCGGTCTAGAATCGTCGATATTTGGCAGCTTTTATTATGGATTAATGGGAATATATCATAGTGTAAGATGCGTATCTCCAGTCGTACCCCCCTCATTAAAACAAATAAATTCATCGCCAGTAGAAGCACACTCGAATTAAGGTGAATAAAGGTTTCTATTTCAAATTTTATCTTCACTTCCAACAAATTAGCAGGGTGTATTCGAAGAAAACTTACGCCTTTCCCTCTGCAACAGGTAATCATTTTTATCACAGGCATCATGGCACCCAGGAAAGCTTTGAAGAAGAGTGAGGAGGTTGGTGAAGGATGAACTCCGAACTCAGACGTTCTGTCTGATACCACACCACACGCCATAGACTCTGTCAGGTCCTGGACACAGATTTTCGAAAACTTGGAGCATGAGATCAGGAATTGCCCAGATGATTTTGGAGATGAAAAGACTGATGATACCAACACTACAATCAGACTTATAGCAGAGGTCGATCTTCATAAAATATCTACATGGCCAAAGCTCATGCCATACAATGACATGATAAATTGGGCTCTAATGAACACCGATGTGCAGACCAGGAGCATCATAAATCATCAAAAAGTCGTCGTCGGCTCTTTCAGGCCAGAACACATTCAAGTAATGTACAAGCTATCTCATGTTTCTA
>JASDQU011508503.1:0-22641 GCA_032191745.1 Picea mariana
AAAAATCCTCTAAGATTCTTTAATGTTTTTGGAATCATCCAGTCCATCATGGCCTTAATCTTGTTAGGGTCTACCTTGACACCTTCATGAGATACAATATGACCCAAATACTCTACCTCCTTCACTCCAAAGAAACATTTGGATGGTTTGGCATATAGTTGTTGCTCATAGTAGTTGTAGCACCTTGTCAACATGTCACACATGATCCTCCCAAGACTTGCCATAGATTAGTATATCATCAAAAATACTAAAACAAATTTTCAAAGGAAGGGCTTGAAAATGGAATTCATCAACCCTTGGAATGTCGAAGGTGCATTTGTAAGGCCAAAAGGCATGACCAAAAATTCATAATGTCCTTCATGAGTTCGGAATGTTGTTTTTTGGATATCTTCTTCCTTCATTCTGATCTGATGATACTCTGAACAAAGATCTGATTTTGTGAAATAGATTTCTCCATGTAGTTCATCTAACAATTCATCAATGATAGGAATGGGAAAATTATCTTTAATAGTGATCTTGTTGAGCTCTCTATATTTTGGACACATACGCCATGAGCTATCTTTCTTGAATACCATTACCACTGGTGTAGAGTAAGAAATTTGGCTAGGTATAATAATGCCAGCCTCTAACATTTCTTCAACTATGCGCTCAATTTCACTCTTCTGGGCATAAGGGTATCTGTATGGATTGATGTTAGGAGGAACACACCTAGAAATTAGGTGAATTTCATGATCATGATTTCGAGTGGGTGGAAGACCTTTCAGAATATCTTCAAATACTTTGGAATTCTTATCAATGATCTCTTGGAGATCTTGAGGAATAGATGGCTTAGATGTTTTAACATATAGTGAACATAGCTGTGCAATAACGCCTTGATGCCCCTTATTCAATAATTTTGTCATGCCATTAGAGCTTATCACCTTACCGGGTTTCTCTGTGATACCTCTTAACTCAATTTCTTTTCCTTCCAATGAAAATTTGATGAAAATTTCTTGAAAATTAAAAGCCATTGTTCCTAATGATTGTAACCATTGGATTCCTAGTACAACATCAGCACCACCCATGGGTATAGAAATCATTGGACTATTCATTACATATTCCCCCATAGTAAGATTGATCTGATTGCATTTTCCTGAGTAATTGATAGTTCCTCCATCTACAATCATTACTTGAAACTCTGGCCCTAGATATACAAAGAAATTGAGATATTTGGCTAATTTATAGTGAATGAAATTATGAGTACTTCCAGAATTAATTAGGACTATTACCTTTTTCTTTTTGATGTGTCCTTCAATCTTGAAGATTTAAGGAGTGCTAATTCTAGCCAATACATTACACGATATCGTGGGAGTCAACTCTTCAGATGAAATTGCTTCTATGTTTTCATATTGAGATGGTTCTTATTCTTGTTCTTATTCCTCTTCACAATCTATGTAGAATAATTTCTTCTCACCACACTTATGTCCATTATTGTACTTGCTATCACAATTAAAGCATAAACCTTTTTCTTTCTTTCCTCCAATTGTTGAGGTGTCAACCTTGTAGGTTGAGGTATTTTAGAAAAGGGAGCATTATTCTCTCTATAGATGTTAGGATTGGTCCTTCTAGTAGCCATAGCCATATTTTTACTTTCAACATTTCTTGCCACCTTAAATGCATTCTCCAATGATTTGGGTTCCCAAAGGCGAACCTCATGTCGAATGTTATCTTGTAAAGTTCCTCTGAATACATCAATCAAGTGCTCATCTGGAATATTTGTTACCTTTATATTCAATCTTTGGAGTTTCTCAATGTTCTCTGTAACTGAACCCTTTTGCTTGAGATTTATCAATTGGCTAAAGAAGGTATTGCTCCTTGTATCCTCATAGTGTGCTATCATTTATTCCATGAAAATTGTCCAAATGATAAGTGATTTGCAAGAACAAAGCCATCGATACCATACAAATTGATTGGGTTCTAAATATAAAGAATCAATTTGTACCTTTTGTGTTTGTGTAACATTATGTAGATCAAATAATTGCTCCATCTGAAGTATCCATGTGATTGGGTCTTTGCCATCAAACTTCCTCATATCGATATTAGGAACGTGGTTGGTCTTCAACCAAAAGTTGGAGTTTCTCGATTCTGGATTCACCTTCCTTGTGTCCTCATCATGACTTTCATGGGATACATTTTCACTTTCAGGTGTCCTCTTTTTAGGATTTTTTTCAATCCTTCCATGATTTCCCCTTTTAAACCATCCATCTTAGTACTTATTGTCTCAAACTTAGCTTCCGTTTAATCTATCATCTCTTGTAGTTCATATTTTGTTACTAACTTCTTTTGTAAATCATTTATTTCCCTACGCATTTATTCACCTTCATCAAGAGTCCATGTAGGATTTTCTAGAGGCTTATTTGGTGTAGAAGTTCTCTTTTTGGGTGGCATGTTGTCCAGGTATCATTTTTGAACCTTGATTTTGAGGTGGTTCTGCTAGACAATATTTCGTCTGCTGTATATCCAAAGTTTCGGCCCTTCTGAGTATGAACTTTATTTTTTGTAGTTCTCTGATATTTCTTCTCTAAAATGACACTGTTCTGATAAAAAATGGATGTGCCAAATGGAATTTATAGTAACTTCCCCACAACTTGCTGATTTTTTTCCTTTCCAGGAGATCTAACTTGTATAGCGTGCCCCACACAAAATAATTGATATAAAATTATGAAACTCGTACCAAAAATACTACAGACTATAAAATATCCAATGCAATCTATCTCACTCAATTTGGATACTCTATGAATAATTTATGATTGTTTTACCTAGAACACCTTTTTGAGACTAATCAATAAGACTAGTCAGATACCCTATCTTCCATAGGGTGTATCTAAACATGTACGATGACTCAGAAGCTAAACTATGTACCACATATACCTTACTAATTTTTGTAAATATCCTCCATAGTTCAGGGTCTGAAATGTTACAGAAACAATTGTATAGCGAAAATTCCACAATGACTTAGTTGTGGATGATTCCAAAACCCTAACTTGCACAGTCTATATCTCCGAAAGTATAAGGCCTCAGGAGCTGAAATTTTAAGCCAACGTACCTTGGTCCATCTATTAAATACACTCCAAGATGTTCCTTTTGAAACATTGTAGAAAAAAAGTTATAGCGAAAATGCCAAGGTGTCTCAAAAGTAGCAACGAAACCCCAAGACCTTGAGCTCTTATAACATATGTTAAGAACCAAATATCAATATAGCATAGAAAAACCTCAGAATAAGTACTCAACACCTTGAAAAAGAGATAATTTCAGATAATAATCCTCTTCAAGGGGGCAACCTCCTTTTACCCCACATAAATTTTCAAGTACAAGATGATTCAAAATGAAAATGTCTCCTTGGTATATATAGGAGACTAGGAGGTATAATTACAACTAATGGAATAAAGCTGACATAAATAAAATAAAATTACTAATGTAATATGCCCTAGTTAAGGGGTAATGAGCCAATATTAGGGCTTAACAATTCATGTACCATCCAATAGTTAAATCTTGCCACCAACAACGTCAAAGCCTCTTGTTCTAGCTTGTTGCCTTCCAATTCTATATGGATATGAGATAGTTTCCTCTTAGGTAAAACAAAAGAGAAACCCTATACAAGTCCTACAAATATGTGATCAAAAATACATATTTTTATTAAACATGAACAAGAAAAATACATAACCCATTAAAAAACCTATATATATTGTAAATAGAAGTTAAAGCTAGTTATAAGTATAGGTTGATAGCAACATGGTTAGAAAATTCTTCTAGTAATTTAAATATTTGATTCAAAATTTTAAAATCTTGCACATAAATCCATTGTGGGCACAAGAAAAAAACAACCCATCAATATGAACTTGAAATAGTTGTTCTAAGTGTGGTTTTAAAACAAACAACTAAAAGCCTTTTTTTTTTTAAAGAAATTTTTATTTCCCTTGTTTATGGTTTTGGTGAAAGTGCATGAGAAGGCTTAAACTGCATGATTGAGGAAGTGTCTAATCATATATGGAAAAGAAATATCCTACTACAAATCATGTTGTGAAGTAGTATTCTTTGTGGATAAGACTGATTGAAGTCTATGCAGCTTGTGACATAGTATACCGCATGAGGGTGTGAGGGGGGTGGGGTATGAAGGCCAAGAGGGTCATTATTGGGAGGCACTATTGATAGTTTGCAAAGTAGGATTGGGCCAACCCTTGTGGATATCTCTTGAATTTATAGGTTCCCATGAGAGAAACATGATCCATGATATCACTTCATGTGAAGGGAGACACCTAATAGAGAGTTTATGAATACCCTTTGAGAGTTGTGGGAGGGAATGGAAACTCCACTCCTTTAGGAGAAGTAATCCATGTAGAAGGAAATGGGTTATTCCCTACATCAAGTTGATGTCAATCCAATGACTAAAATATGAGATGCAGATGGGTCATGGTAGGGCCATAAACACAATGGAGGGGTGGCTAAGAATCCAAGGTGGTCATATGAGAGGAAAACGTAGAAACAAATGGGATACCATACCAATCCATCAGAGAAATTCCATTCTTTAAACACAATAGAAAATAATACAACAAGAAAACAAATGGAAAAACCTCATTCTTTACCTTTCATCAAAACAAATATAGAAGATAAATAAATTACAAGAGATAGGGCCACATTTTTTTTAACATATTTTTCCCTTCATATGTACATAAATATTTAATGTTAGATATGTCAAGTGCTTGATCACGTCTCGAACCTCCTTTAAACCAACATAATCATAAACATGAAAATGATGAGTGAAATCCCATCATGCATGGAAATGTTTTTTGGCTAAATTTGGCCCCTAGGCTAATTTTCCATGTTTTTTTCCGAAAAACAATTGACCAATTTAGATATTTTCTAAAATGATTCACCCAAATTTTATAGGATAAAATTATTTTACTCTAATCATCACCAAAATTTTCTACAAACTACATAAATCCTTGGAAATTACAATATTTTTATAAAAATATCGCCAAACATTTTATGGTTTCCACATTAAGAATTAGTAAGATTCGTTAAGGTTTCTATATTTTGGGATAAGCATGGATCCTTAAACTTTTCCTTAATCCCCTGAAAGGAAAAAAAAGTAACTTGGAAGAAGAGAAGAAATAAAGAAGAGATAAGATTTCACATCCTACCTTAAAAATATTCTCCATGAAAGAAATTTCAAACCCTAGCCTCCATGAGAGCAATCTCTAAGAGAAGAAAAAACCAACAAGATTAGGTATCTTGGACCTTTTTTCTTTGAAAACAAGTTATTTATTTTTGAACTTATGCTTATACGAAGAGGGGGGGGAGGTGAATTAGTATAAGATATGTTTTAATTCCATTCAACAATCAATCATTAGTTGAGAAACAATAATCACATATAAATAAAACCACAATGCATAGAGTTTAACATGGAAACCCAATCGAGATAAAACCATACAAATTATCTTTATAAATGTCTATAGGAACCAACCTACTATTACATAGATTGTAGGAACCAACCTACTATTACAAATATTGTAGGAGCCAACCTACTAAAGACACCAATGTCCTTAATTGAGCACCAACTAAGAAAGATGTAGGCAACAACCTACTGGAGACACCAATCTCCTCAATTGAAAACCAACTCACCAACACCTATAGGTACCAACCTAATATTACAATATTTGCAAGAACCAACCTACTAGAGACACCAATCCCCTCACATGAGAACCAACTCAACAAGATATTTATAGACACCAATCCAATATTTTCATACAAATAGTACTTCTATCTTCACCCACATGCTCCATTCCACCGGAAATCCTTTAAACTCTAGTCGCATGTAGCCTTCCTTCCCTAGTGAGCCTTATATAATCATTCCTATAATACGATCTCATAATGCAACATCATAACCTCAATACAACACACATTGTGGCATCATAACCTCAAAACAACACACATTGCAACATCATAGACCTTTAGTCCTTCATAGTGCACCTTAAGAAAAAGAAAATCCCAAGAAAATTGCTCAAAGTTCTCTTGCACACTATTAGTTCCAAATACGACACCCCATATCCTTTAGCACACATCAAATCAATTATTGCTTGGTTGCACTACAAATGCACACATCTATCATGTATTTATAATATTGTTTTCCTCACTTTCAGGGACGGCTTGTAAAGACTTGTTGAGTCGACCTAAATTTTTTGGCTGGGTTGTCAAATGGAAAAATTCATAGATCTCCTCATTCCTAGGGAGTTAGAGGGAATATCATATACCATTGAAAAGGTCTTGGAATAATATTTCCAACAATATAACCTATGCTCCCATTTGATCTATAAATCTAGGGTAAAATTTCCTTCAAAGATAGGGTATCCAAATTGAGCATCAATAATCCAAAAACAATGTTTCCAACAATCCCCATATTGCAATAGTTATCTTGGACATTTGTAGTTTCCCCCTACCTTTGACATCAATTACAACAATATTTCAAACAATCTCCCCCTTTTTCATTGATGGAAACCCATAGTAAATTATGATATTGTTTCTGTCTACAACTTACCTTGTATCTTCACTTCCTCTATTTGCAACTTCTTGTACTTTGACATCAATGGAAAATGGATACTCCCCCTGATATTATGATTCCCTTAAAACACTCCAATGTGCAATTTAAAAGTATATCTCCAATTCATCATTATCTAGTTTGTCTCTACTACAAGTATCTAACATTTTCCCTTCTATTCAATTGTTTTTATTGATCAAACCTTCCACTCCGAATTCATGACATTGATGATTTGAATGGGGTGAAGCTTTAGTATTGACTTTATTTGAATTTTTTTCTTCCTCCACATTCCTCTTTGACTAGGATTGATAAGATGAATTATCTTTTCTAGAAGAGTACTGAAAAATTGAATTTCTATTTTCACAAGGAAAAGTCCCAGACTTACCTTTTCTAGAAATGGGGTATACATATTTCGTGTGAGATTCAAAACAATGAATATCCTTGCCATCTTCATATAGATTATCACATCCTTTCTCATCACATACAATTTCATCTGTTCCTGTTTCTTTCTTTTTCTTCTTTTTGAAAACCTTTGAGTCTTATTCTTTATGTTTGGGAAGAAAATAGTCTTCCATATTTTGATTAGGAGATCCTACTATGATTCTCCTAAAATAACGTGCTATGTGCCCATGGTTATTACACTTATAACATTCAATATTTTAATCAAGTAGAGGAGAAAATGAATTTTAGTTGCTATTAGAAAACCAATGAGAACTTGTGGTTTTGTTGCTCACATAGTAATCCTTTGAGGTCTTATAATAACATTTATTTCTATATCTCACATGATCACTTCTTTCATAGCTCTACAATCTATTGCCTTATAACCAAAATTATTGCAAGAAAAACAATAACCAAGAAAGATATTTTGGTATGAGTTTGTCAAAGGTATTCTTGGTGGAACAACTCTTCTGAACTCATTCTTGTTATTCTTGTGAGAAGAATTAGGTCTCTTCTAGTCATAATTGTCTTTTCTTCTACTTCTTTTATTATTGATGGAGCCTTTGAGAATATAACTTTAAGGATTTTCTTCATTTTCCTTTTCTAATGGCATTGTGACCTTAGTGATTGCATCTCCCTAAGGGGTTTTTTATTTTTCGTCATAGCCAAGACCTTCCTTGATGAATGGTGACCTTTGAAAACATAGAATATTATCTAAGATTTCAGTGTCTTTTCAAACTTCAAGATTCTACTCAAATGATCAATTGTTTTCTCTAGTTCCTTCTTAAGGAAAAAATTTCAAATTGTATCTTCTTGCAATTTTCTTTTGTAGTATTCCAGATATAAAATAGTATGCAGAACATAAATATTTTAGCTAGAAATGGCAAAACAACAATGATATAACCATAACAATACCAGAATAATACCATAATAACACCCGAAAGAGAACCTTGATTAATGATAGAAATGTTCACTTGCCTCTTCGAGTGGAAAACCTCCATCAAAGTAGAGCTGTATTATAATAATATGCAAGACAATATTTCTCATACCCTCTACTCCTATTTATACTAAATCTATATATCCAAAATAAAAATATAGAGGAAGATCCTTCTAGAAGTAGAAGCTTCTATTAGGTCTTCTTACATTTGACTTATTCTTCCTTATTGTTGGGCCTTATTAATATTGGCCTTTATTACATGGAATTATATTATTCTACCTATGTGAGGGGTTAGGGAGGTTAGGTCCATAACATGCCCTCCCCCTTGAAAAAAAATCTGTTTCTCAAGGCCTTAGATGAGGAAATTATTGTAGAATGGTGGCCGACTCCCAAGTGGCATCTTCTATAGGTGTATCTTTCCATTGGACTAACACTTCCTTGATGGTTTGCTAGCAGAGACAATGATCTAGTTGGGCCAAGACTTCTTGTGGCTGCAACCATATGAAACCTTCTTCATCCAACTCAGGGAGACTAGTTTGAGTTTGGCACTTAGTTCCAATCACCTTCTTTGAGAAATAAACATGAAAAATAGGATGGAGCTTTGATTGACTCGGTAGAGCTAACTGATAAGCCACCGATCCCACATTCTTGAGAACTGTATAAGGACCATAAAATTTGGGCACAAGTTTCTGATAGTGTTTATCTTTGAGTGAATTCTACTTATAAGGTTGTAGTCGAAGAAAAACTTGGCCCCCCTCAACAAAATGGCTTTCAAAATGACCTTGATCTTCTTATTACTTCATGAAATTTTGAGCCATGACCAGATTGTATTTCAGGGCATGAAGAATATTCTTGTTTACTGTAATATTTTTGTCAAACTCCTGAACCTTCGAGATCCCTAGCATATAGGAGAGATTTTACGGGGGATTCTGGCCATAGAATACTTCAAAAGGAGTCATGCGAGTAGATGTATGGTAATATGTGTTGTACCACCATTCAGCTAGGAGTAACCATTGAGCCCACCGATTTTTCCTCTCATATGAAAAACACCTCAAATACGTTTCCAAAGACTTGTTGAAAAGTTCAGTCTAGCCATCTGTCTAGGGGTGATAGGCAGTGTTGAGATGCAATTGTGTGCACTGTAGCTTGAACAATTCTTACCAAAAATTGTTAGTGAAAGTGGGGTCTCTGTCAGAGACAATAGAATTAGGCATGCCATGAAGATTGACGATATTATCCATAAATATTTGAGCCACAGTGGCAACTGTGAATGGGTGTTGAAGAGAAAAAAAATGAGCATATTTGGAGAGGCGATCTACAACCACCATGATGATTGAATTATTGCCAAATTTAGGTAATCCTACAATGAAATCCATAGAAATATATCGCCAAATAGAAGGAGGAATCATAAGCAGTTGGAGTGTGATCGGAGCTTTGATAGTTTCTCCCTTTTTGTGTTGACATACCTCACATTCAACCACAAAGGTGCAGATTCCCTGTTTCATACCCTCCGAGAAAAAAGAACAATTGACCCATTCGTAGGTTTTGGTAAACCCTAAATGCACAGTTGTGGTTGAGGTATGAAGTTCAAAAATCACTGTGGATTTAAGTTGGGATTGCTTGCATAAATAAAAACAACCTTTGTAGTGAATCTCTTCATTGTTCCAATAGTACCCTATAGAAACTGAAGAATTATGATGCAATTGGTGGAGCAGGGTAGAAATTTTGGGGTATTGTAGCCATTCTTGACGAAGAGCTTCGAGACAATATGGTATAATGAGGGAGAGGGAGAAAAGGGACCTGTCTTCTTCATATTTATGGGAAAGAGCATCGACCACTAAATATTCCTTGCCCTTCTTGTAAATGATGTCATAATCATAGCCAAATATCTTGGTCACCTATTTTTGTTGCGTCGAGGATGAAATTTGTTGTTCCAGGAAATAATTGATACTATAATGATCAATTTTGATTTGGAATCACTGACCCAATAAATAAGGATGCCATAGATCCACATCATGTAGAATACCTAACATTTCCTTTTCATAAATGGATTCGCCCAAATGTCACTCTGAAGTTTTTTTTCTAGTGAAGGCCAAAGGCCTTCCATCTTGCATGAGGATGGCTCCAATTCCTTTCCTGGAAGAATCACATTCCAATATGAATGTATTTTTGAAGTCTTAGAGGGATAGGACAGGGGTCAATCACATAGTATGTTTTAAGTCTTGGAAGGCATGATCCACAATTAAATTCCAAGTGAAAGCATTATTTTTAAGGAGAGAAGTGAGAGGAGCTGCAATATTTCCATAATTCCAAACAAACTTTCTATAATAACCTGTTAAATCTAGAAAAACACGCAAGCTCTTAAGAGTTTTAGGGAGAGGTCAATCTTGCATAATTTTAATTTTCTTAGGATCCACTCAGACACCATCCTTGCCCACAATATAACCAAGATATTCCACTTTTGAGACACGAAAGGCACATTTAGATTGTTTGAGGAAAATTCGTTGCTTAGAGAGTATATGGAGAACTTGATTCACATGGGAGAGATGGGATGTCCAAGTTTTACTATAGATGAGAATATCATCAAAGAAAAATAAGACAAAATGATGGAGAAAATAATATAAGACATGATTCATAAGACTTTGGAAAGTGGAAGGATCATTACACAATCCAAAGGGAATTACCAACAATTCATAATGACCCTTATGAGTGTGAAATATAGTCTTGGGAATGTCTTCTTCTTTCATACGGATCTGGTGGTAGCCAAAATGTGGATCCAATTTGGTGAAGTACTAAGCACCACTCAATTCATCCAAAAGGTCATCAATGACAGGAATGGGGAATTTTTCTTTGATTGTGAGTTTGTTGAGGGCACAAAAATCAGGACACATTCGTCAAGTACCTTATTTATTGAATACCTTGACCATAGGGAAATAATAGGGGATAGTACTGGGACGGATAACACTGACTTCTAGAAATTCATGAAATTTTTTCTTAATTTCATTCTTCTGGGCAAAGGGATGATGATAAGGTCGAAAATTTGGAGGAAGATTGCCTGAGATGAGAGGGATGGAACGATCATGGAATGCACGAGAAGGGGGAAGTTATTTGGTGGTGGTAAAAATAACTTGGTGGTGGAGGAGGATAGATTGGAGTTCGGGATGCATAGAAGGTGTCTCAACAAACATGAGTGGAGTGGAGTTTGGATATAATTCTAGAATGACCTTTTTTTAGGAGCTTTTCCATGCGATGGGAGCCGATGATATCAGAGGAGCTTGTTGTGATGCCTTAGAAATTATATTGGTGTCCCTCCTATTAGAATTGCATGGCTAAGTCCTTAAAATCCATGAGAATGGGGCCTAGAGTGCGTAACCATTCAACACCAAGAACAATGTCACAACCACCCATGTCTATAGAAAACATATAGGATTTCAAGTGATACTGAACAATTTAGAGTCACACATTTTCACATTGTCCCCCACATTTCATGGATACACCATTAGCAATCATGATTTGAAAATTATTGATGACACAAATGTAACAATTGAATTCTTAGGCAATGCGGTGATGAATAATGTTATGGGTTCTACCACCGTCCACAAGGATGATGCCTTTCCTAATTTTTTATGTAACCAATTAATTTGAGAGTATGGGGAGCAGAGAATCCAGTGAGGGAATTAAGTGAAATCAATGGGTCAATGTCTAGTGGATTAGAGGGTGGGGTCAGGTCTAATGGTGGTGGTAGTTCCTCCATAGGAGAAACAACAACATCTTCTTCAGAAATATCCTCGATCATATCCATAAAAATATTCTATTCCTTACACTTGTGCCTAGGAAAATATTTGTCATCAAAATTATAACAAAGATCCTTGAGTTGACGTTCATCTGTTTCATCCTTGTTTAATTTCTGGATCTTAAGGGGCACCAACTAAGGAGGCTAGACCATGCCCTTAGCTGTACTATCTGACTACCCAAGTACTAGAGAGTGTCTTCCCGAATGTTGTTCTCGGTGGAAATATAATAGTCACGTGGTCGATCGGTTTATCTATTGAGGGATTCTCGTGATCTAGGTTGATCTGTATACAGTTTTTTTCTTATGCGCTACCACTCGAAGGGGTACCAACAGGGGTTACAAGGGTGGCCAACAGATGTGTGCTTGATTACTACTTGTATTTACCACGTGTATGACTTGTCGAATGCGAGTTTATGCGTCTAACAACATATCTCTGTAGCTTTAAGACATCGGAATACATCTCTACCCTGAAAAAAAATTAACCCACAATTTTCTGCCAAGGAAAGTGATCTGATGCCACTTGTAGTATTCAAGATATAAAATAGCATGCAAAACAAAAATATTTGAGCTAGAAATGGTAGAACAACAATGATATAACCAGAACAATACCAGAATAACAACAGAAAGAGCACCTTGGTTAATGATAACAATGTTCACTTTCCTCTTTGAGGGGGAAACCTCCTGCAAAGCAAAGATCTATTACAATAATATCCAAGACAATATTTCTCATACCCTCTACTCCTATTTATGCTAAATCTATCTATCCAAAAGAACAATCTAGAGGAAGATCCTTCTAGAAGCGGAAGCCTCTGTTAGGTCTTCTTACATTTTAATTATTCTTCCTTATTGCCATGCCTTATTAATATTGGCCTTTATTACATGGAATTATATTATTCTATCTACGTGACGGGTTAGGGAGGTTAGGTCCTTAACATCTTCCTTTTCTTTCAACGGGCTTCTCAACACTTCTTCTATTATTTTTGCCTCTTCTAGTTTAGTTTTCAGGATGATAATTGTCTTCTCTGTTTATTCAAGATCATGATCCTACTCTTTATATTTCTACAATTACCCATTCTACCTTATATTCTTTTTCTTAATCCTATTTGTTTCTTCTTAGGCACTAACAAATTCCGCTTCAAGATATTCTTCTTTTGAATCTCACTTTTCTTTCTGATTATCTTCATTTTCTTCATGAGCAGGATTTGTTTCCATGGTTATGGAGAGAGATTATTCTTCATCACCACTATATTCCCTTTTAGCATATGGATACTTAGTAGAAAAATTTCCTATTATACCACAATTAAATCATTTGAAGGGTATTTTACCTTTGTATTTTCCAGGTTCTCCTTTTATCTTTCTAAAAAATTGTGATTCTTTTTCTTTGATTCACAATTGGAACAATAAATGGTTCTCTCTTCAAAAATGATTGGTAACTTGTCCCAATTTTTTTTATCTAATGTACACTTCATTACCTTGACATTCTGAGAATATGATAGGCCACTCATGATGACATCTATTTCTTTCTCATTGTTTTCACTTGACTCCTTTCCAACTTATTTTGTATAACTTGTTGTGATTGATTCCCAAATATCAAACCCAAAGGCCTTCAAATATGTTTTCATTATTATACTACATGATGCATAGTTTGTTTCATCGAAAAAAGGAGCTATGTTTATAGGGATACCATCTTTACAACCCATATGTGCTCAAGATCTTCCTTCCAATGGTTAAACAATTTTTTAAGAAACCTTCTCCGATACCATTTTTTGGAGTTATGCTTATACTGAGAGGGGGGGTGAATCCATATAAGATAATTTTTAATTTATTTAACCATTCATCAATCATTCATTATATGAGAAACAATAATCACATATAAAATCAAACCACAATGCACGGAGTTTAACATGGAAACCCAATCGAGAGAAAAAAATTAAACTTATCATTATAAATGTCTATAGGAAGTAACCTACTATTACAAACTTTGTAGGAACCAACCTACTAGAGACACCAATATTCTTAACTAAGCACCAAATCAACAATATGTAGGTAGAAACCTATTGGAGACACCATTCTCTTAAGTTGAGCACCGACTCAACAACACCTATAGGCACCAACCTTTTGTTACAATATTTGCAAGCACCAACTTGTTGGAGACACCAATACCCTCACTTGAGCACCAAATCAACAAGATATGTGTAGACAACAATCCAATATATTCATACACAAAGTACTTGCGACTTCACTTACATTCTTCATTCCACAAACAATCCTTCAAACCCTAGTCACATGTAGCCATCATGCCCTAGCGATCCTTAGAACATCATTCCTAGAATATGATTCCATAATGGAACATCCTAACCTCAAGACAACACACATTGCAACATCATAACCTCAAAAACAATACACATTGCAGAATCACATAGATTTAATCCTTCATAACGTACCTTAATAACAAGAAAACTCCTCAAAATTCTCTTGCACACCTTTAGATCGAAAAAATACACCCCAACTCCTTTAACACACCTCAGATCACTTATGTGCACCTATGAATTTATCTCTTGATTGGTTGCACTATAAATGTGCACATCTATCCCATATTTATAGTATTTATGTCGTCACTTCCAAGGCCGACCTCTAAACACTGGCTGAGATGGCCTAAATTTTTTGGCTGAGTTCTTGGATGGAAAATTTTATATCTCCTCATTTCTAGGGAGTTAGAGGGAATTCCATGTACAATTGGAAAGGTCTCAAAATAATATTTCCAACCATATAAGCTATGTCCCATTTGATCTAGGTATTTCTTAATGGGCGTATGTGACACACCGTCAACTAGAACGTCTAATCTTGATCGGGGTTGTCTAAATAACCCACGTTGTTTGGAATGAAATGACCCGATGGGTTTAATGGCTTCGTTGCCAACTAAAATCCTAAAAACAATAAAATAAAAGAAACTAATATAGAAAGATAATATACTAAGAATATAAGTTAAATAATTACAAGCGTTCAAATGGAAACATGAATATGTACATATGGTTATGAACAATGTATAGAAAACTTGCGAGATTTACTGGATATGTTGCGAAATGGATGTTCTTGAAAGTGTTTATAAAAGAGATAAAGAAAGCACACACATTTTTATGTTTTCTTTTGAATATTTAAAAGTCTAAAACTAATGAATACTAAACAAATGTAATTGAAATAAGAGTAGATAAATAGTCAAAGCTAATTCAATCTGCCCTTATTTCATTAATAAATAATCTAATTAAATAACAAATAAACTAACCTATAACTAATGATTAAACTGAATTTATCTTCCTGTGTAATTCGAGCTCCTAATTGTCCTACATATGAGGGAAACCTATAACAGAACAATGATAACACTCCCAAAACAAACTCAAAGATGCATTGGAGCGAGAATACAACAACAGAAAGATAAATGTACAGATCTGGTGATCTTATGATAATCAACACTTATAAAAAGAGGAAACTCAATCCAAAGCATTAATATAATCCATCATTTAATATCTAAAATAAATCGACAATAATCAAATGGCGGATTGATCACATATGTAAAATGGAATAACAAATTACAGACATTATCAAAATACTTAACAATATGAAATACCATATGATAACTAGACTAAAGTTGCATCAAACATAATAATATTTCATAAGATGGAGGCAATAAATGAAACAGAATGGGGTAAGCGCCATAGAGGTCTAAAGCAAAATAGTGAGCAACCTCTCCATAACAGTTTCCAAAATCATATGTCCATAATATATCCCAGCCAAAGATATCTTCACTACTAACAATGATCACTATTTAAACTAGTTTAGGATTCACAAACTCTTATCATGCAAGATAGAGTGCAATCCCCCCAAAATAGATAGTATTACAAAAATAGTACAATTGGAAACCATTCCTGTAGAAGTTGGTTTGTCAAA
Source organism: Picea mariana (assembly GCA_032191745.1). NCBI lineage: Eukaryota > Viridiplantae > Streptophyta > Pinopsida > Pinales > Pinaceae > Picea > Picea mariana. The sequence continues at coordinate 15,688 of JASDQU011508503.1, forward strand.
ATAATAACAAAGTTTTATCAACATAAAAGAAACAAACTACTGAATAATAGAGTGTATGATCCAAGATGGTTTCTCCATGTAAACAACAACATAATTATCATTTTCCTGTAGATAGAAAAACAAAATTGATATTTATAAATAATGCTAGCTAATATTCAGAAATGGATTGGCTACATAATCAAAGATTTTGTAGCTAGTCTTATTATTAACAAAGAAAATCAAGATTAAATCTTCCTATTTTGATTTTTCATAAGAGAATGAAATAAAAAAAAAATAATAATTTTTACAATTAGAAATTAGCAAGTGAAGGATCAAACAGTTCCAAATTAATGATGGCATTGAAGTTGGTTGCATTTTTTATGATTATATTACCGAATCTTTTGGGTCTTTTATTTGCTCGCTCTGCACACACTTTCAACTCTTGGTTTTCCTATTCAAGTAAAACATTGCGAGCATCCATATGTTTTACTTGTGCTTGTAACAATGAAATGTCCCCGTAATAGCATTCTATCCAATCTAAGCAACTGTCACAATGTAGTGGTGCTATAGCAGACTGATGTCGAATGTATTCAACAAGAGGTATTTCATGCTTGCCTGTGGTCTATTTCAAGTTGTGAATAATGCCAACAAAACCTTGTTGGCATTTCAGAAATAGAGGTAACCTAGACAAAAATTCATACGTCTCAACCTGACTAACAGTTTTGCTCTTGAGAGATTGGTTATCTAGATCTTCCTGAGCAAGGAAATCATTGATCTCTTGACCTGAAAAGTGATCATTTACCTCGATCGTATAGATCGAGCTCAAATGATCCTTTTTTTGATTCCTTAAGTTGCTAGATATCAATCGACCAGACCTCTTATTCAAAAAATTCAAATTTGAGCTTCGTTGTTTCTTACCCTTATGGAATTTCTTGACAGTAGGTTTGTCACTATGGCCCTAATTCAGTTCATTAACAAGTAGAGGGGAAATGTTTCCTTTTAATTCATCCACTACCTATTCCAACGATTTTCTGGGTGAAAAAATACATCGTGGTTTCTTACCTCGGTAAGTTTCCAAAGAAACAGACATAGGTCCATTAATTTCATGAACATCAAGTGATTTGAACCCTTGACTCTTGGTTACGGGGTTATTAGAAATGGGGTTCACATTTAAAGGTGAATTCTGTGTGCTTTCGGGTTGGGTGAAACCATTTTGACTCAATAAAATTTCCCAAGTGTCCCAGATTTGTGATAGGTGGGATAGCAACAGTATTTTTATGAGCCTGTGAAGAAAGAGGCTCAACAAAGAGTTCATGATCTGTCTCTTAAAGTGTTTCAACATTTTGTATAGGCTCATTAACAAGTAGAACGACATGTTCAGTTTAAACCCTATGATTAACATCAACAATCAGATGTGGTATTAAAAGACCAAACCATATCGGACTTCGCATGTTATAAACTATTTCAAAATTAAAATAAGGTCGTGTCATCGAGGTTTTAGAAGGTTAATAGGAATACCTTTAGGGGAGAAGGTAGACTCATGAGAGACCATGAACAAGCTCCATGGAATATCCACCATTTTGGCATTTTTAAACCACTTTTCTCCTTCTAGAAGGAGTCATGTTGCTCAGGCTACAGATCCCTCTATGACCTCCAATTTCACATCCCTGACCTTGGCCCTAAACCCATCAAAAGTTTGTGCAAATGCCAGTGTGACTGCAAGGTTGTATCCATCAAATTTCACGAGGAAGACATCCCAATTGTGAGCCTTCAAATCATCTATGGCATCATCATGGGAAAGAAGAGATTGATAATTGTTCGGTTCGATTCGAACCACAGGGGCCATGGAAACTGTGAAATAGACAAAATAGATATCATGGGAGGGATACTTAGGCTTCCAATAAACGAGAAGTAGGGAGAGGTCTGTGAAAAACACAACGAACCGAAACCTACAAAGTTTGGAGACTGCAATGCTTGATAAAATGATTTTGGAAAAATGAAAAACTAGAGGGTGCTCATGACTATGAGCCATTAATCATAATGAATATCAAACCCTCAACCAATATCAAATGCCAATTCGAATAATAAATGGGTTCATTAATTTCACAGGACAACAGGATGAGGTGTAGTCGCGAGTACATCAGACCTATACCAATTTCCATGAATGTGATATGACTGATATACCAAAGAACATGTATCGATTTTTAACCCAAAGTTGCAGCACAATTATGGATGAATAATCAAACCACATAATCAACCATAGGAAATCTCATAATATATAAAAAATGTGACAATCAGTTGATCAATGCATTTATAAAACTTCAATTTAGTAACATATAGATGCCTTCAAAATAAAATTTCTTAGGTAGAAAATAAAACTACAAAATCATTACCCAAACCAAGATTTTGTTTAAATTTCATGCTTGCAGTCATGAATTTTAAACAAAACCAATGAAAATTCAAACGAAAACTCAATAAGATAAGTTTATCCCAATCATCGCCTCGAAGTCCCAAAAACATAAGTGTTTATAAATGTAAGGAGGTGGAAGTTACAGAAATATATAATCTATTTGTGGTGATTTTAATTGTGATTAAAATCGACATAATTAGTGGTTGCCAACAATGGCGACATGCTAGGCGAAGCAATTATCTCTGAATCACTAGAAAATTTATGTCAGGGGCTAAGATAAAATAAATTTTTAGAAAAAGTTAACAACAGATCAAGCATTCCAATCATAAATAAAAAAATAACACATTTTAGCATTGGATGTAATTTTGTTCAAAAATGTAATCTAGTATCTAATTTAGATTACGGGTGTAGCGATTTTTATACAAATAACTTGGATACCATTGATAGAGCCACTGCTGCTAGTAGGCATCCATAGCCTTGGAAGGGATGTTATTTAACCTACTCTAGTACCTCTATCCTATTGAAGAGTTGTCCAATCATGATACAAACACATTCATACTTGATCAAATCAAAAGACATACCTGAGAATCTTCTTAAACCTGACATTGCTTCACTGCCAACAGGCCTGTTCAGTATCCTGATGAAGTTGCCTTGGTATCATGAGTGCATTTACCTGCTTCCAACATACCTGTTCAGTGTGCCAACTGGTTTGCAAACACATCCCACACATTACAGTGCTTCCAACTCTCTAGAATTTATTTATAAATTTGTAGAAATGTCATAGTATTCAAGAGAGCAGGGTGATATTGAAAATCTCACAGTTTGGGATGAAAATTTTGATCATTAAAGAATCATTTTTCTGTTTTGATGACTTCCACCATGATTTGGACAGCTAGATTTATGTTAAGAAATCACCTCTAGGATGGGGAAGCACACTGAGTTTTTCTCATTAAAACAGGGACGATGTTAAAAGTTTGTTAAGGATAATCACGTCTTCCTATAATTTCAACGAGAAACCAAAAACTCTGATTTGAACAAAAAACATACTTCTGCTAATCCAAGTTTAGCATTTACTGTTCAAGTGCTTTAGATGTTAACAATTTTTGAAAATGAATGAGAGTTATGATTCTCTTCAATAAATGAAATGGTGACTCAGACATAATTATTTAGAAAACAAATTAAAATCAAGCAAAATGAAAAGAACCAAAATCCAACGCAGAAAAAAAAAATTATAAATATTTACAAGAGGGTGGAACACAAATCATCAGGTGAAATACCTCTTGAGATATTGACCATTCATTGGGAAGGTGTCCGACTATCCCTCCAAATTATGTAGATGAAAAAAGGTAGGACCCAATTTTTCAGAAATTACAAACTGTCCCAGCCATAGGTTTTAAAAATTGGTATGTTCCCCCTTTCCCTCGTGAGCTTTGTCCCACTTGATAACCAAATCTCCAACATAAAAATTCCTATCAGAAGAAGAATTTGCATCGAACCAACTCTTCACAATTTCTTGGTGTTGATCTAGTTTCTGTTTAGCTTGTGTTCTTACCTCTTCTAGTTTTAATAAAGCATTTATCTGATTTTCTAGAGGAGGGCACTCTTCTTCCTGAACTTTCTACAATAGTTGCAAAGAATGAAGTAAGACATGTGGGGGGAGGATGGATTCTCTTCCATATATAAGGAAGAAAGGGGAATTACCAACCAAATCTTTTGGAGTTACCCTATCAGCCCAAAGTGCATTATACAATGCATTGTGCCAATTCTTGTGGTTTTTTGAAACTGTCCTTTTAATAATCTTGATTAAATTCTTATTTGTTGATTCTGCTAGACCATTTCCTTGAGGGTATTAGCTGGTAGAATACTTTAGTTTAATCCCTTTTTCTAGAGAAAAAACGTTCATGTTAAGGGACGGAAAATAAGAGGCATTATAAAAAACTAGACATTCGGGAATTCTGAATTGAGTAATGATGTGGGAGTTCAGAAAATATGCTACTTGATTGGTGTTGACCAATTTTAAAGGTACAACTTCAGACCATCTTGCAAAATAGTCTGTTGTTATGAGGATGTATTTGTGTTGTTGCGAAGAAGGGGGATTGATTGGTCCTATGATGTCTAGACCCCATTGTTGAAAAGGTGCATCTACAGTAACAGGTTGCAAAGGAAAAGCTGCCTTTTTCACCTGCCCTGCAGCCTTTTGACAGATTAGACACTTACGAGAAAATGTATGAGCATCCTTAAACAGGGTAGGCCAATAGTATCTAACCCTTAACACTTTGTGGGTAGTGGTATCTCCACCAAAATGAACGTCGGCTTCACCAACATGAAGTTCAAACAACACTCTTTTAGACTTCTCCTTTTCTAAACAACGAAGAAAAAAACCATCAAAGTTCTTTCAAAATAAAATATCATTGATTAACTGGAAAGATGTAGATTTAATCCTAAGTGCTCTTCTGTTTTTGGGATCAAGATTATGGGGAGAAGATCCATGCGTTAAATAAAATCTAATTTTCTCATACCAAGAATTGGGTGTAGCTTGTACACAACCGATCTGTTTTTCATTATCTTGATTTACAGTTGATGTGTTTATTTGAATTTCTTGTTTATCAACTGAATCAACCACTAGTTTGCACAGGTCTTGACCTCTAAAAATTTGTGTAGGAGTTATTTCAAGGTCATATTCCTATAGTGATTTCATCCAAGTTTCCCTTTTCTCACCCAACTCTTTCTGTAGTAACAGGTTTCTCACAGTGGGGTAAGAAACAACAACTTTAGTTCTGGATTTTAATAGGTAAGACCGAAAGTGTTTCAATGCTTTAAAAACAACATATGCCTACTGATCAACTACTAGGTAATTAAGTTGTGCTCCTTTAAAAGAAGATCTCATGAAGGAAATGGGTATCTCATTACTTTCAACATTTTTCTGTGTAAGCACAATGACATAGGATCTGTCATAGGAAAAAGTGTAAAGAGTGAAATCTTGAGAAAAATCGAGACTCATCAGAGAAGGAGCTTCCATTATTTATTTTCTAATTGAATTGAAAGACTGACTTTCTTGAGGTCCGCATCCGTACAAAACATCCTTTTTAATTAGATTTTTTAATGGTCTAACCATTTCTGAGAAGCTCGGGACAAGTCTTCTCACAAAATCTATCTTGCCCAAAAAGGACTGCATGGCCTTTTTGGAAGAAGGAGGGGGAATTTTAGTAATGGCTTGGGTTATTTCGGGATCAATAATCATTCCATCCTTAGACACTATAAACCCAAGTAGTTTTTCCTGATCTACTGCAAAGACCGATTTCTTAGGGTTGAGAGATATGTCGAACTTGCGGCATCGTTCCAAGAAATCCCTAAGGTGAGACAAGTGATCTTTCTTGTTTTTAGAAAAGATAGTGACATCATCAAGATATACCACAACTAATTGGTTAATGAGGCCATGGAAAGAAATATCCATTGCTATCTGGAAAGTGGCATCGACATTTATTAGCCCAAAAGGAATTTTCCTGTAGGCATAAGTTCACCATAGGGTACAGAAGGTGGTTTTAAGCTGGTTTGAAGGAGACATAAGGACTTGATTATATCCCCAAAAACTATCTAGCAGAGATAGTCTTTCGAAACCAGACACTTGTTGTATAATTTGCTCCATTGGAGGAAACATGTAGTTGTCTTTATTAGATGCTCCGTTTAGGTTAGAAAAATCTACACAGAGTTGAATTTCACCACTTTTCTTCCTTATAGGGATTAACTTTGGCACCCATTGAGTATGTCTAACTGGGAAAATTACCTTTGCACTCAGTAATTTGTTTAGTTCCTTTTTAACCGTAGGTTCCAATTTAGGATGCATTTTCCTCAATTTCTGTTGAAAAGGCTAAGTCTGGGGCTTCATAGGGATTACATGTTGTATGATGTTCAGGTCAAAAGTTTTCAAGTCATCATACATCCAAGAAAATACATATTTAAATTATTTAAATAATTTTATGAAAGGGGATCTTTCTTGCTCAGAATATCCCTTTCCTAGATTAATATTTTGAGGATTATCTCTTGTTCCTAAATTAACAGTTTCATATATCAAAGAGGAATTGCTAGTTTTGTAGTTGACTAGCCCTCTAAACTTATCATGCAAGTCATAAAAAATTTCTAATCTCACAAGAGATATGGGGATAGAGTTTACCATCTCGGATGTTGATTCAGGAGATCGAGGATTAGATATTATTGTGAAGTCTCATAGATTCTCATCATGAGTGGCTTCATCAATGATGACATCCTGGAAGGTGTCTTCCATATGCAGAATGTTGATGATCTACTGGTCATCATCGAATACTCTCCAATTTGTGATGTTATCTGGAATCGACGACCTAAACAAAAATTCGATCAAAAATGCATTAGGAGAAAGACCTTCAACGGACAACAATTTAGAAACAACATTGGCTAGTAGATCAGCTTCTGAATTACTCATCCTAGGAATATAATTTATATTAAATGATGAAAATTTATGCATCAAACTCCATACCTTGGTTTAGTAACTTTTCAGATGCGAAGACAAACATTATATTGTGTTTCTTACC
>JASDQU011508504.1:11537-21548 GCA_032191745.1 Picea mariana
CTCCATGGCTGAAAGTCTTCTTGTTACCCTCATGAGTGTCATTCCTTCCTCTTTCTTCCAAATGAGTAGCATGTACACAAACTTCATCTAGATTCGAAGGATTAAACATGAGTATAGTATGTCTCAAATAACTATGTAAAGCTCCAATATATTTGAGCAAAGTTTCTTGAGAAGACAAATCTACTCCCAAAACCAAATCTCTTCTCCTAAACTCTTGAGTAAATCTTTGCACACTTTGTCCTTTAGCTTGCCTAAAATTTTTCCATTCCATAGTAGCCTTTTGCTTATATGCCAATGGATAAAATTGTTTTTTAATTGCAACAATGAAATCATTCCAAGAAATCAAGATTTTACCATGCTTTTTCATATCCTCCTGAGTCTTGGATTCCCACCAAATAAGTGTTGCACTATCCAATATTAACGAAGCAAGATGAATTTTGGTTTCATCATCTTGAATTTTTTGTATTCTACAATATACCTCAATTTTACGTATCCAATTATCTAACTTCTCAGCATTAACTTCTCCATTGTATATTGGCAATTCAAATTTTATATCAAGATTTAATGAAGGGATTTGCGAAGTAGTTTTACCATGTCCCTTTGGAGAATTCAGAATAGGTCTTGAACTGATAGAAGAAGAAGAACAAGAAGATGGAGGAGAGGGTGGTGGAGAAGCACCATTCCATCCATTTCCATTTGGAGTTTTGTCACCACTGCTTCCCTTATGCCTTGAAGGGTTGGAGCCTTCACCTTGCGACAATATGTTCCTTTCCATCAAGATCTTCATCATCTCTCTCATCTCCATGACATCCTTTCTGAGATCTTCATCTTCTGCAGGAACACGTTCATGACTTTCTGCATGAGCCATACTTGGTGAATGCCTCCCTGAAACTTGCAGTGATGGTATATGCTTCCTCCTTGTCGGATGAGAACTTGGCTCCACAAGTTGACCTTCTCCTCTTGTGAGTTTCAACCTTGTGAGCATCAGAAACAAAACACTTGCAAAATAATCAAGTCTTCAAAAACCAGTGTTTTGATACCAACTTGATCTAAAAATGAAGAAGACTTGAAAATCTTGAAATTATTTGCAAGTAAATTTTATGTGTTAAAAGCAAATGGATCAACTTTGCAACACATTAATTAAAGGATTACTCATGCAAGATACAAATAAACAACAGCATAATCAATGAACATAAGCACATAAACACAGCAATTGATAAAGGAGTTCACCCCTCTCTTGGGCTACATCTCCTGGTCTAGCTTCCAATGGATCATTATTATTAATTGCTCAAAGTGCTCAAAAACATGCCTTACAATGCTCAAACTGACCAACTGACTACTCCAATGGCTTCAAAGCGTCCAAAAACCCCTAGCTGGGCTTTTTCGGCACCTCAATCGGTCGAAAAACGAAGAAGTTAGGCCTCCTAGAAGTCCCCCCTTCATGCTTGTTGTCTCTGCATCTACAAAACGCACCCTTGTAACATGAACCTGGCACACACGCAATTTAAAGTGTGAAAACCCAACACCGGGCGCAATCGTGCCAACAATGCGAACTGTAGGATGGTTATGGGTGCGCCAGCCCCTAACCACCTAGCACCTGGGCACATGGGGAGTTACAATATGACCACGGGCTTTAACCATTGCCAACCATTTGAAACCAAACTTAAGCCCCTTCTGCGCTACGTGTGGTCACATGCATAAACCATATAATCGTGGCTCATAACACAAACCCCATGCCATTTTTATAGAGGGCATATGACATGGTCGTATGGGCAGGCGCTCCGTAATACACAAACCCCCACTCTATATGGCATGGTCACATATAAAATAATACGACCGCGGGCCGGGGCTAAGCCATGGCCCAACCCCCCCTCCATATACAATAATGTGCAAATTGAAATATAATAAAACACACATATACAACAAGGAACAAGTGGCGGTGCAACGGTCAGGTGGATGTTGTGAAGACTTATGCGGTGGGGAGGTCTGGGGATTGAACCCCACAGACTCCAATACATTTTGACAATAGACCAAACAACCAATACCGGGGTGCCACATGGCAGCCCGTGACTAGGCCACATGGCACCCAATCATTGACCAAAAAAAACTACCACGTGTCGACACAGGATTCATCCAATGTCTACCAACCAGAATCTACCACGTCACCTCTGCCATGTCAGCGTACGATCATACGGCCCTACCACATCAGCCTGTACGAACTGTCCAGTCAGCATCATTTTTTTTGCATGTTTGACTTTATGAACAGATTGCAATATCTCTCGCTCCCAACGACCGTTTTAGACAAAACGAGTTGCGTTGGGTTCGCAACGACGAGGCCTACGCTCTCGTCTGATTTGAAGTGATTCCAATCACTTTGAATTTTTGAGCAAAATTTGATCCCCTGATCACTAAGACTGCTTAATAAAACAACAATATCACAACAAACCCATAGAATTCAAGGAAATTGCATCCTCGTGCAGTTCCTCATCCACGTCTTGCCTTCTAGAAGGTTCAATATTTAGACTTTGATTTGGGGGGGGTCTATGCTCCTGCATCAACCTTCCCCTCCATGTTGAAGGTATTGACTCTAACCAACCTCTTTACTCTCATTCCAACTCCCTTCCACGTGATCCCCATCTTCTTAGAGTTGAGGTGAACAAATTTAATGGCTCGGATCCAACAGCCTAAGTTACTTAGATGGAACACTATTTATCCCTGCATGGCATTATTGATGAGTTGACAAAGCTTCATTATAGTGTTTTCTATCTGGATATGAAATGATGAAAATGGTGGAAATGGCATCGAAATGCACACCAAGGGTATGTTGCTTGGACACAATTTGTTTCTTGGACACAATTTGTTGCTAATATGTATGAACGCTTTGACACGAACACCCACCATTTAGGTTGTCTGACCAACTTGAAATAGTCTAGAACAATGGAAGACTTATCCACTGCCTTTGATGACTTGGATTTTCAAACGGAAGTTATGATCGATGCCTTCTTCCGGGAATGATTTATTAATGGCCTCAAGGATGAAATCTGAGCCTAGGTCCTCATGGCTCACCCCCAGACTTGGTTGGAATAAACTAAATGTGCCAAGGAGGCACAACAAGTCATACTTTCCCAAAGAAAAAAACCTTATTTTATTTCCCACCCTAAACTCCCCACTCCTCCCTCTCAGGCCACTTCTCTCAATATCCAAAAATTAACATGGGCGGAAATGGTTGAACGCTAACTCAGGGGTCTTTGCTATAATTTTGATGATAAATAATTTCTAGGGCACAAGTGTAAATAATATAAAAATTTTATGGCCATTTCAGAGGATTTCTCTAATGAAGATGTTTTAGTTTCACCTAAGGAAGTGCTACCCCCAGCAGATGATCTTTCTTCACACTCTTATCTTATTGAAGTTGAACCCCTGATTTCATTGAATTCTCTCACTGGATTTTCTACTCCCCAAACCCTCAAGTTAATTGTCTACATTAAGCACTAGAAAGTCGTCATCCTAGTTTATAGTGGAAGCACTCATAATTTCATGCATCCCCACCTTTCCCAAGAGATCAATTGAAATATCCATGCAGTCAAGAATTTTCAAATCATGATTGCCAATGGGGGTTCCATGAAATGTGGGGGTCATTGTGAAAATGTGCACCTACAAAATGGTCAGTATCACTTGAAATCTCACATGTTTTCTATTGACATGGGTAGTTGTGACATTATACTTGGTTTTGAATGGCTACGCACTCTCATCCCCATCACCATGGATTTTAAGGATTTAATCATGCAATTCCAACAAGAGTTCTAAAAGTATAAATTCCAATGCATTACCGCAGGCTCTCCGAAGATCATCAGTTCCCATCACATGGAAAAGATACTCAAAAAACGTCATTCTGGTATCATTTCCTAACTCCATTCCATTCAAGCAGTTGAGACACCCTCTGTGTACCCCGACCTTCAATCTATATTTTCCAAAAACCAAGTTGTTTTCCAAACTCCTTGAGGCTTTCCCCCTCCCGTGGTGACCATGACCATTCCATTCCTTTAATCCTGGGAAATCTTCCTCCCAATGTTCACCCTTATTTTCATCCCTTTGCTAAAAAGAAATTAAATTGAGAAAATTGTCCAAGAGTTTCTAGAAGTGGGTGTTATCTGTCCCAGTACCAGCCTCTATTCTTCCCATGTAGTCATGGTCCTTAAGAAGGAAGGCACTTGGTGCATGTGTCCTAATTTTTGTGCCCTCAACAAACTTACCATGAAGGACAAATTTCCCATTCCTGTCATAGATGACCTTTTGGATGAACTCAATGGGGATAAATACTTTACTAAACTTTACCTATGTTTTGGCTACCACCAGATACGTATGAAAGATGAAGACATTCCCAAGATTTCATTTTTCACTCATGAGGGTCACTATGAGTTCTTGGTCATGCCCTTTGGTATCTGTAATGTCCCCTCCACTTTTCAAATACTCATGAATCATATATTTCATCTTTTCCTCAGTCACTTTGTTTTAGCTTTCTTTGATGATATTATCATCTATAGTAAAACTTGCCAAACCCATCTCACCCATGTGGATCAAGTTCTCTATCTCTTCTCCAAGCACAAAATATTTCTCAAACAATCTAAATGTGATTTTTGTGCCTTTGAAGTTGAGCAACTGGGTCATATTGTTGGAAAGGATGGTGTAAGGGCGAATCCTAATAAAATTGAATCTATATAGAATTAGACTCACTCTAAAAATCTTAAAATTTTCTGTAGTTTCCTGGTTTTAATGGAATATTGTCACAAGTTTGTTCAGAATTATGGAAAAAAGTGTGGCTCCGCTCACAACTCTCCTTAAAAAGAATTCTTTCAATTGGACTCCAGCAGATGACCAATATTTCTAAAAGTTGAAAGAAGCTATGTGCACTACTCCTATCCTGGAACTACCTGAATTCACCAAGACCTTTGTTATGGAATATGATGCATCAGGGAGAGACATCAGAGTAGTCCTCATGTAAGATGGACGAACTTTGGCTTTCACTAGCAAACAATTGTCAGAGCGACATTTGGGCCAACCAATATATGAAAATGAAATTTTTGTTATTTTGCATGCAATGAATATCTAGCACCCTTATCTATTGGGGTAATGATTCCAAATTAAAACAGATCATCAAAGCCTCAATTATTTCCTAGAAAAATTAATATCATCCCTAAAGCAACAAAAATGGGTGACCAAGCTATTTGGGTATGATTATAAGATCATCTACAATAAGGGAAAATAAAATGTGGTGTTTGATGCCCTTTTTAGGCAATATGAAGAATAAGGTCCCCTCTTTTCCCTCTCATTCATTTCCATAGATTGGCTTCCGACTGTTCACCAAGAATGGTGGAAAGACCCCAAAATTTCCAACCTAATCTAAAAACTGCAACAGGATCCTCAAGCTTCTCTAGGTTACTCTTGACACAATGAAGAGCTTCGCTATAAAGGTATCCTATATTTAAGAAAACAATTGACCCTTAAATCCACGGTGCCCTTTGAGTTTCATGATTCGCATATAGTTGGGCAATCAGGTTTTGACAAAACTTAGGAATGAGTCAAACATTCTTTTTTCTAGGACAATATGAAATAGGGCATCTGCACCTTTGTGGTTGAATGTGATACCTATCAATGCAATAAGGGAGAGACTGTCAAAACTCCTAGCACACTCCAACTGCTTCTACTTCCACCTACTATTTGGAAAGATATTTATATGGATTTCATTGTTGGATTACCTAAATCAGGAAATAACTCAATCATCAGGGTGGCCATGGATCATCTTTCCAAATATGATAATTTATGTTCTCTTCAACACATGTTCACTGCCTCCATAGTGGCTCAAGTTTTTATGGATAATATCTTCAAACTCCATGGCACACCTCATTTTGTTTTTTCTAATCGTAATCCAACTTTTACTAGAAATTTTTGGGAAGAATTATTCAGTCTCCAGGGAACCCCAATTGCAACTCAGCACAACCTATCATCCCCAGGATGATGGCCAAACTGAAGCAGTCAACAAGTGTTTGGAAACATATTTGAGGTGTTTTGCGTTAGATAGACAAAATCCATGGGTCTATGACTCCCTTTGAATAATTTTATGGACAAGGCCACCATAGACACCTCTTACGATATGTCCACTCACATGACTCCCTTTGAATAAGTCTATGGACAAGGCCACCATCGGTTATCCCATACATACCAGGTTTCTCCAAGGTTTAGGAGGTTGACTACAATCTGATAATCTGCATGACCATTCTTTGTACTCTCAAAGAAAATTTGGTCATGGCTTAGAACATCATGAAGAAGCAAGTAGATCAAGGTCATTCTGAACATCAATTTGTCAAAGGGGATTAGGTGTTTCTCCATCTGAAACCATACAAACAATATTCACTCAAACACCAACACTATCAGAAACTTGTCCACAAATTTTATGGTCCTTATACTATTCTCAAATGAGTGGGGACAATGGCCTACTAGTTAGCCTTGCCTAGTCACTCTAAGCTACATCTTATTTTTCATGTCTCGTTCCTGAAGAAAGTGATTGGAAATAAGTTCCAGACCCAAACCAGTCTACCAGAGTTGGATGAAGAAGGTTTCATTTGGTTGCAGCCATAAGCAATATTGGACCAATGTGAGCATCGTCTCCTTTAGAACACAATCAATGAATTTTTAGTTCAATGGAAGGATACTCCACCAAAAAGTGCCACCTTGGAGCTGGCTACTATTTTGCAACAATTTCCTCATCTCAAGCCTTGAGGACAAGGCTCTTTTTCAGGGGGGAGGGGATACCTAACCTTCCTAACCCCTCATGTAGGTAGAATAATATATTTTCCATGTAATAAAGGTCAATATTAATAAATAAGTCCTAGTTAATAATGTGAAGATGTCTAATGTAAGAAGACTTAATAAAAGCTTCCAATTCTAGAAATATCTTCCTCTAGATAGTTCTTTGGAAGATAGATTTAATATAAATAGGAGTAAAAGGCATGATAAATCCTTGTATTGATAATTATTGTAATAGAGTGTTGCTCTGTTGGAGGTTTCCACCTCGAAGAGGAAAGTGAACATTGCTTTTTATCAATAAAGGTATCATTTTTGGTGTTGTGGTTCTCTACATTTTGTTGTTCTGTTGGTATTTTCTGCAGTATTTCTATTTTTTTTTCTTAATATAATATATCTTTTACCTAACAAATCCACTCACAACCCTCGAGTACATGATCTAGATTCTCAAGTCAAGAAGTTTGAAATTTTGATATAATGAATGAACTCTAAATATCAATACACTAAGGTCAATGGCCTCTCATTTTTAGTTCAACAAATTAAACAAAAACTTGATTCTTTAGAAGAAACAAAAAAACAACTTGAGGAAATTTGCAAGGGATAACGCCATAAGTTGGACTTGTCAGAGTATTTGGAAGGGGATGAATCTTCCAAATTGGGGAGTATATTGACTATAACCACCATTTCATGGTCATTATAGAAGTATACCACCCTTTCAAGATAGAGACTCATGGAATAACTTTCCAAAATTCAACATGAACATGTTTGATGGTTCTAATCCAACAAGATGGGTTATCCAAATGGAACACACTTCTCTCAGGGTCCATGAAATTATGGAGGAACTAATTAAAATCGGGGTGAGATTCTTATATTTGGATACAAAATGTTGGCAATGGTGGAAATGGCATAATAAATATACTGGAGGATACATTCCTTGGCCCCAATGTGTGAAGACCATTTATGCTCATTTTGAACAAGACGCTTACTACCTGGGATGATTGACAAATTTATGCCAAACACCATCCAATGTGTGTCCTTATCAACACCCTTTTGCACAAAATAATGAAATAGAAAAGATCATTCATGAAATATTGGAGGCTAGAGTCATCTGTCCAAATACCAACTCTTACTCATAACCTATTGTCATGGTATCAAATAAGAAGGAAATTGATGCATGTGTCTTGATTTTTAGTGCAATACCCTAGTTTTGTTCCATGGTTCAATATTATGTATGTACATGATGAATGGATGCTAGTAAATGTAATTTTTAATTTATAATTTGTAATTGAACATTGAATGTGAATAAATATACATCACTAGTTGTAGAAGAGAAGGATAAAATAATGGGGGGATTTGAGTCCACAAGAGGGGAAATACAAGGGGGGTTAAGTAGGAAAAGAGAAAGGACCTTAGTAAGTAACTTAATCCAAAGTACTTGCACCACCTATGATTATGTCCCTTAATTATTTCTTAATATTTTTTTATTAAGTTGTGGGGGCAGTTAATGCATGGAGGAGGTATGTGGCTAATTTTAAGGATATGTGGCCCTTCATGCCATACAAATTTAAGTTATTCCTTTTTTTCCATGCAAGTAAACTATTATTCGGTTGAAGGAATTGGAAGAGAGTTTGATTGTTTGGATTCCATTCAAATTAACAAAAATTAAAATTATCAGAAGTTTGAATTATCCTCCAAACTACCATTCGATTGGGATAAATTGGGAGACTTATCCCTGAGTGAATTACTATAAGCATACTGTCATCAAATTTATGGAAAAATATAGCACAAATTATGCGAGAATTGTGGATGTATGGATGATAATCGTTGCCATTGATAAAATAAATATAGTTGATAATCCTTTTAATCCCAACAATGAGATTTCTTAGCTAGCCTGTGATGGAGCCTTGAAGAGAAGTGGGATATCCTAAGGAGCTGTTGAGTAGAGAAGGGGATCCCATTCCTTGGGCTATATAGGTTGATGTAGATTGGAATTGCTATAAGTGTAAAAATTGATTATGAACTAGAGAATTGGGTTGTGAGAAGAGAACTTGGAGCTATCCATAGGAAGAATTTTCCATTGTGGATTCATAGCCTCAACTAASGGGTGSCCTCTGTTGCARAGAGAATTAGTGYAGTAGGGAGACTATGGTTGGGTGGAATGTCCTTCTTTTGCGGCCACTTGGTGGACAATTTCTAGATAGAGAAGTGTTCATGAATTTTCCTGTGAATTGTGTTTAATTAATGCTACAATATTATGGTTTATTGCATGGTTGAGTTAATTTCTAGTATGTTCAGTTTTGACTAYTTGTATTAGGCTATATGTATAAATTATGATCTTATGTATAAATGAATGGTTACATTATGTTGCATACATTTGTATTKCCRTGCCCATGTATGGTAATTAGTTAAYAAACAAAAAAAATGATATATGGTGAAATAGCAAAAATTAGTGTGAATTTTGGTGGTTAAAAGAGTACCCCATATCCTCAAAGTGCACAAATGGCATTGGGTTACATTTGGGCTCTTAGTAACTTGACTATCAAGGAGAAGTTTCCCATTCCAGTTATTGATGATCTCTTGGATTATCTTCATGGAGCCAGGTTTTTCACGAAATTGGACCTTCATTTAGTATACCACCAAATATGGATGGAGGAGGTGAACATACCTAAGACAAATTTCTACACACATGAAGGTCATTATGAATTTTTAGTGATTCTCTTTGGAATTTTAAATGTTCCATCCACCTTTCAAAGCCTCATGAATAACATTTTTCGACCCTTCCTATGCAATTTTTTTCTTGTATTATTTGATGATATATCGATCTACAACAAAATGTGGGACTCCCATGTGGAGCATGTTGATAGATCCTTGCAACTCTCACAGGACCATTAGTTGTTCCTTAAGCATTCCAAATATGCTTTTAGGGATTTAGAGATTAAATAATTTGGCTACGTTGTCAATCAAGAAGGGTTGTGAGCAGATCCCAAGAAAATTGTGACTACGTAGGATTGTCCAAAACACTAGTACAAAATGGATAATTAGTGACTAAGTGACCAAAAATGTTAGTCATGAAAGTTTTTTTTAAGTTAAATACTACCAAATTTGAGCAATTTTAAGTGACACGACTAAAAATCACTAACTTGAACAACAAATTTAGTCCAGGGATAAAAACATACAACTAGATAACAATTACATGAATATGAATTTGTA
>JASDQU011508505.1:0-21433 GCA_032191745.1 Picea mariana
TTAGTTAGTAAACTCAACATTTAAAACTTAAGGAAAGCGTCATGTTCTGGTGTGTTTTGTTCTAGATCTAGGTGGATCTAGGGAGATTAGTTAGTGTCCGCACTTACCGATTAGTTCAATAACAGTCTCCTTTGGGGTGATTTATCCATACGCCAACTCCCTCTCCTTCTTTGTAGGCAACCCCATCAAAACTCATCTTCCATATCTGATCTTCTACTTCATCTTGATGCTCTAAAAACTCCTCTATCTGTTGGTCAGACTTGTCTTTGTAAGCCATAACGATTTTTGTTTCCTTTTCTTCGTAACACAAGTCATTGAAGAAAATGGAAGACCCCAACTCAGTTTCCATTGAATAGATAGGATGATTGCTAGGTTTTAATTTGTTACTGACCATGTATTTAAGCAAAGCCTCTCTGTACAGTCTTATGTCTTGACCAAAGAAAGGGATAGTGGTGTATGACATGTCCATCTGGATATTTCCCTTTATATTTGTAGCCCATGACCTGGACAACAACATTCCAAATTTTTGAGGCATGTCAGTGACCACTACATCCATAACCATATTCTTTGCTAGGATTTGTGCCAAAGACACCACCAAATATTTGATCAAGCCAAGGCATTTCACCTTTCTCGAATCAAAGGAGAACAAATCTTTATAAGGTCTTGTGACATCGAGGTCCAATTGGTCCATGACCACTTTGGGCATAAGGTTGTGAGATGCTCTAGAATCCAACATAGCATTGTGCAAAGTCATGTCATGGATTTTCAGACTGACATAAAAAGGGGGAACTTCTTCAGTATCACCATTTTCTTCCACGCATGGGCCAAATAAGATGGTTGGGTGATCATCTTGTATGTTCAGGGTATCAGAAGTTTGTTTTGTCTTCAACATTTTGATGATCTGTTTTCTATACTCGCTATTCTTGATTAATTCATTAAATGGTATAGAAATTTTGATTTTAGCCATCTCACTTTCGAAATTAAAAGAGGATGAAGTCTTATCTACCTCTTTGGTGACCATTTCTTCCTTTCCTCCAATATTCTCTTATGGGGTTATTCTTTTTTCTTTCCTTTTTCCACAATACCCTTTGTAGCATAATCCTTTGCATTAGAGTCCTTTGCAGCTGAATCTTTGTTGGGTTGAATTGAAGAAGGTATGCTACTCTGAGCTTCTTTGGTGGGATTTCCCTTTGGAGGATTTGGAGGTACCTTTTGATTTCAAAGTTTATATTGTCTTTGGAATTGCATGATGGAATTTTGCAATCCTATCTCGTAATCTTCCCTTTCTACTAATACCATTTCCTCTTCATCTTGCAAAAAGATATCACTTGCATCCATGAACTGGTCGTGTTCTTCTTTAGTAAAAAATACCTCTATTTATTTATCATAACAACAGTTCATGTTGTCTTCAAAACATCCATCATAATCCTCATTCACATAATTANCCTTGATTTCCCTGATCTGCTTGATTTGCTTGATTTCTCCAATTTCCCTGATTTCTTTGTCTAATGTGTGGAATAGCTAGTCTTCTCGGATTCCTGGGTGGACCATCAACCTGTTTTCTGGGGTTAGACCTATTACCCAGAGCCATTCTTTCCATCATACTCTCCATGTTTCTCATCATTGCTTCAAACCTTTCTTCTGATGTTTGTGATGTTGAAGGTTGTGATTTATCCCAAGTTCTGCTTATGTCCCTACCAGAATTAGTTTTCATATTCCCTAAAGCCATTAGGTTCACTTCAACTTCTATGGCATCAATCATCATATCATCCAATGTGGCAGATCTTCATTCTCTTAATAATAAAGCAAAGTCACTTTCAAAAGAATCAACATATATGACCTGAGTAGATTTAGGGGGGGGGTTACCTCAACAGAAATCACATTATAGACCTTCTTGAATATGGCTGAAAACTCTGACACTATTTTGTCAGGTGATGTTTTCATGTTGTTGTACTGGGTCAACAACTGAAGGGGATTTTTATTATCTCCCCATTTTGCAAGGAAGTTGGTTTCAAAGGCCTCAAAATCTGCAATACTAGCTGGTGGAAGGGCTCTGAACCACTTCCTCACTTCTCCTGCAAGAATTTATGTAAGCAACCTCATTTTCACATTTTCAAAGTCCACCTCTTCCAATTCTATGAAATCATTAAACAAGTCTAGATGCTTCTGAGATGATATGTTACCTTCAACATCATATAGTTTGATCCTTAGGTTATAATCTTGAGGTAGATCATGTACTTGAGTGGGCAGTATGAGGGGAGAAAATATGGCTTCCATGGATGCTGTGAGGGGTCGGAGTGGCTGTTGGTTCTGAGAAGGGGTCACTATAGGTCTAGAAGATGCGGCTAAAATCAAATCTTGGAATCTCTTTTCATCAAAGATGGTCTCTCTCAAACAAGATTCAGACTTAGTTCTGAATAGGGATTGTTAAAATTTCATGTCAAACTCAAGGTCTTCAAGGATAGTCACTCCTTCCTTGGGAAAAGACAGATATCAGTCTGGACGCAACATTGGGGTTATTGGATTTTCTTTTCTTTTATGTACAAGCTTTTCGAGGTCAGACACAGGGATTGCAGCTTTTGGGTCTGGGTTTCTCTTGGTGTGAATTTTCTTAGGAGCCAAGATTTCAATCTCGCACTGTTTGGTGAATTGGTCTCTTGGTAACAGAGTCGCAAGGGAAAAAATAATCTCAACCAATAAGGTATTTGATCCATTGTCACCCTCAAGGATCAAACTATGTCTTTAAAGTTGTTTTTCCCAAGGAAGGTTTTTCAATTTCGTCCCCGGCAACGACGCCAGAATGTTATCACTCTGTAAATTTTGTATGGGTGATAGACAAATGACAAAGGTAACTATTTCAACCTAATTTAGAGCCAAAGCACTAGCCTAATCAACTCAAAGAGGTCTCTCTCGTGCCACTTGATATTTCTTTGGTAATCGATGGCTAGATTTGGTTTGTTTTGGGGGTTTTAATAAAGTTGTTGGCAAGGAAAGGAAGGAACACTTAGGGCCATGGAGTCAAAATCCTGAAAGTGAATGAAAACAATGACCAACTGATAGAATTCTCCATGTGATAAAGGCTAAATGAGGTGATGAATCTGAGTTATAAATTGAGTTTAAGCAGAGTGTAGGAAGAGAGAGAAAACAAATAATTGCATCAGAGCATTACTAAAATGAATTCTGAATTTTTTAGGAAGAAATTTAGAAAGTTTAAATTGCTTAAGACAAGAGCATAATAAGATGAATTTTGGGCTCTTTACTCTCCAATTTAAACATAAGGAAATGAAAATGGAATAAAAT
This sequence comes from Picea mariana, assembly GCA_032191745.1. Taxonomy (NCBI): domain Eukaryota; kingdom Viridiplantae; phylum Streptophyta; class Pinopsida; order Pinales; family Pinaceae; genus Picea; species Picea mariana. Next base: position 3,301 of record JASDQU011508505.1, read on the forward strand.
AACACAGGAAATACATACAATGAAGGAAGACCAAGCTCATATCACCACCATTAGAATCTTTTCATAGAGACTTCAAACACTTCTGCATATATATTCAATTCAGCTTCAAAAAGTTACAATAGAGTTCAAAACAACCAAAAGGGTGACCTTGCACTTCTGCCAAGATTAATTCATTTAGAATTTCTAGTATCTATACAGTTCGATTACAATGGCTGAAACAAAAACATTTCAGCTTCTAAAACTGACTATAATAATTTCAATTGACAGTCTCGACATATGAACCGATTTACAATGATTAAACAAAAAATGTTTCATAGACTAGGGACAAATCTCTCTGATTGTTCGTCTTCCTTTACACTATCTGTCTCTCTCTAATCTCCTGTCGAACCTGCAATTTGGTGACACTTGGAGGTTACTTACTGGTCCCAGGAAAACTACATTTTGTCCTGCCCAATCGCACGATCTCCTTCCATTGTGAGTCAGAAGGAATATTTCAATCCATTGTTTCTTTTATCAAAATTTCCATATCAATGCAAGTAGCGTAAGACATAGTCGATAGCCCGTTCTTCACTATTTTGAACTGATTCAAAATTTCCATGTCTACGGCCAAGTGTTCCACCAAACTATGTCCCTTCAGGCTCTCTTCCAGGTCTTCAAATCTTGAATGATCCATTCTACACTGAGTGAGGATAGAATTGTATTATTCTTTATTGTATAATTTCCCTTTACCATCCCAAAATGGTGGGAGCCCCTTGATAAACAATTGTTCAAATGTATCCCTAAACTCGTGTATACTCTATTCCATTTGCACAACTTTGGTTTGAATCGATTTGAGAAAATTGTGTTTAGCGATGATCCTCCTGGCCCAAATGATCAGTGTAGTTCTGTCTTTTACCCCAATTCAAAAAATCAATAGCGTTTTGGGCCCATTCTGAGGGCTTTTTCAGCAATGTATCATTAACCACAGTACACCTGCTTTGGGCAGTGACAACTGTGCTATCTTTGTCACTTATAAAATTCAGATAAACCCTGAACTTAGTAGCTTCAGCGACAACAACATCCCAGATTACATGTTTATCTCCTTGCAAAACTCCTTTACCCTTCAACCTCATTTTCATCTTGTTCACCCTCTCTTGCAAATCTTGATTATCCCTTTGAAATTGGGCCATATTTTCTTCCTTCATTTTCATCTTTTGCTGCAAATTTTCTATGACCTCCTTAAGGCTCTTGATCTCCCCTATCTTTAATCTTACTCGGGACATAGCCTGAACCAATCCATCAGTTCTTGACCTATCTTCTATATTAGAAGGTACAATAACAGCCATATCTAATGTTGCTACCTATCCTTTTGACCAATTCTCTTTCTCTTTTTCTAGTTGCAACAATTTAGCTTTGTAATTTAGTGCTTCTTGTCTGAATGTCTCCTTTTCTTTCTCTAGAGAATATAGCTCTATTGTTTATGGATGTTCTGTGGAGGACATCTTCAGCTTCTTCTTTAGGCTTTGAATCATCTTCTCTTTCTCATATAAAGAGGCCTTTACCCCTTGAGGGCCTTCAGATTCCAATCTTTTGAACTATGTCTTCCAAGATTTGTTTGATGCTTTCTCCTTCTTCAATTGTCCATCCAATTTGAGTGCATGTGTTGTCAGTCTTGAAACCCTCAGACTCAAACTCAGGTAGTCTGAATATAGCATGTCACTGACATTCCTATGGAACTTTACTCTGTCTGGGGCACCAATATTTTCATAATGCAGCTTGATTTCAAACACTTTTTCATCATCTACCACTGCTATGTTAAATGTCTTTCTTCCACATCCCTGACTGAGAACAAGGAATCCTTATGCTGGGAGATTATATCTACCTCAAGAAACAAGTCTCTTATTTGACTATTGGCCATACTTCCCTTCACAACATACTGGTTCATTAAGTCTTCTTTGGATTGGTAGACTTCCCTAGGTGTCTTGCTAAACACATGTTTCTTGCTGCTAAAAACCCTTGAGCTACTTTCACTTTGTGGCATGCTTTCTGTACCAGCCTCTTCATTCTTGGTTACACTTTCCATCATCTCCATGCTTGCTTTCTCTTTAAGTTCTTATTCTTCTAGGTCCACTATCTAAGAGAATGGTGTGATTTTTATTTTCTTGAGAATATTTTGCTGACTACTGGCACCCAGTGCCTTTGAACTACTCCTCTTGTTATAAACACTCATATTTGGAGCTTTAACAATCAACCTTGGGGAATTTTTCTGTGTCTGGATCTGCTAAGGGGTAGACTTTATTTGTTGTGTCTGATACATCTAAGTCTGTGTCAATTAGGGCTTCTTCTTTAGAGGTGAAGTTTTGTTATGTTATGGATAAAACGATAGGTTTCGTGGCCATAATGAAACATACCTGTGAATCAACGGAGAATGCTTGAATCTGGTTCACTGTTGAGATTTATTTACTAATGGAGCATTTGTGCCAATTTTCTAATGTTCAAACGCTTTGAAATATCAAAAAATAATGACCAGAGCCCTCCTTTTATATGCACTTTTTGATATCGGGGGTGGGGAAAAATGGTTTTAGGTAGACCGCTTTTCACCCCGATATGCCTCTGATGGTGCCACATGTATACAAAATGAAACCATGGTATTTTCCTTGGCCCACCCTTGAACAATTATCTTTTGTGCCACTTCATTGCCCGATATGTGTCCTAGCCATCGATCTGGGCCGCTTCAATATCTATGGTCCGTCGGGTCTCATTATTTCCCAATATCAAGGGCGATACAAAATGGTTTTGAGCAGATCGATTTTTTCCCCAATATGCCTTTGATGGTGCCACGTGGTCATGTGTTGAAACCACAATATTTTCCCTAGCTATCTCTCACATAATTAAACCTCATGCTAGTTCTCTGTGCGATACGGTTGTTGACCGTTGATCTGTGGTGTCTGAGATTTGTGGCTCACCGGGTCCCATCACTCTTGCGTCTCCACTAGATTTATCCACATTCTGCCATATGTGACCCTATCCTACAAACTATAATGCCTCCATACCGATGTATCTCCTCGCTAAATTCTCGAGACTTGGATCCTATTTGAAAATTTTTATGGTGACAACAAAATGCAAGTCAGGAAGCCTTGTGGCTTTGATAGATCCTTCCAAAGTTTGGATTCCAGCAGTAGTATCCGACCAGCCTTTGGTGCGACAATTAGAGTTCCATCAAGCTCACCAAAGACCCATTTCAACACCATCACAACAAACACATCGAGCTACATATGCACTTCATCAGAAATCTCATTCATGATCAAGTTATTGAAGTCCTCTTTTTCCCTATAGAAGATCAAGTTGTAGACATTTTCACAAAGTCTCTTACAGAATCAAATTTTTCCAAACTTTGATCTATGTTAGGCATTTAAGAACTTGTCATTAAGGGAGGATATGCTCTAATTCCTCTTTCCTTCTTCTATTATGTCACTATTATAAATCGTTCAATCCTATCCCAAGTTGTTCTTGAGGGGTGATGTTAGGATATTTATACACTTATGAGTTAGTTAAGATCTACTTGGTCTAATATGTCATTAGGTAAAAGTGTCTTTCTTAGTGTGTTTCTTTAGTATGCATTTGTAGTTAGAAAATTTGTCGGTCATGATATTTTCTCGACATAGACTGATCCAACGATTCATATTCTACTCAATCTTAACGACTACATTGATCCATGGATTAACACTTTATTGATCCATGATCTCTACTAAAGACATTGGAGGGTCATTTGTCAATGATCGATTGTGAGAAAATCTCTTGTAAAATCTCTCTGTAATATTTTTCTTTTGCATTAATAAATTGCTCCAAGTGGTCTCGTTGGCTGGGGTTGTGGATGTTTCCCCATAGGGGTTTCACCATGTCAAAATATTTGTGTGTTTATATTTGATATGGTTGTGTGAGTGGTTATTGAAAGTGTTCATCCTCTTTTTCTATACCTACGTTGTTGAAAACAATTGACCATTTCGAGGCACAAGTCCAGAATGAATTTTTCAAAGTTGAGGGTCGATTTAACCAATTAGAGGGAAAATTGGACAACAAATTTGAAACCCTCAATGTCACTCCTAACCAATTTTTGAACCAATCCCAAGACCCCCCCTTCCCTAAAAATCCCTCCCAAGTCGATGGTGTTGACTCCTCCTGTTAGCATCATGATTTTCATAGCAAGAGTTATAGGTTTTTCCAAAGTTTTCAAAGTCATGCCATGATCTTGGGAAAATCAAGGCATTCCTGGATGAGTCATAGTTAGTGTGTCAAGGTTTATGAGGTCACTAATCAAATAAATAATGACTTGAAATGTCAGTAATGGGTCTAGACATAAGTTGGTTTAAAGGGTGTATTTTCCTTTTCATAAAACACCATCATAAAAAGAAAAGAGTCAAGAGTGTAAATTCCATCATGTTCAATTTGTAATGGTATGCTTTCCTAAGTCTTGAATCACGTTAAAAAGTAAAAAATTATTTGATAAGGTCGAGTCATAGGTTAGGGTGAATGTCATGTCAAAAGGTATTATGGTTCATCATCACCTTTCATGGGGTTAGAGAAGGAACAATCATGACACTCCATGTCATTTGTACCATTGAAAACTTCAAAAGTGTACCCACTATGCAAGTTCATTGCACAAATCGCTAACTTGCCTTGAAACGTCTTATCACTATGCATATCCACTTCCCTTTTCAAATTTTTTTCCCTTATCCATTCGAGTATGAATATTGGCCATACTTTTTTTCTCCATCACCTCCAAGACCTGTGCATCATCCATAGCCTCTCCAACAAGATCCAAAGCTCTCTGCTACACAAACTCCAATCGCTACACAAATGTTGTGAGTTGATATTCGCTACGCAAACCTTTCACTCTATTTTTTGTTGGGCAATCTCCATTTGTTTCAATCACTGTTCAAGAGCCTTTCTTGGAGCCCATTGCAAGTTATCCTCTGAAACGATTTTTTTTTCATATAACTAGCTTTAATTCATTTGATATGAACCCTATCCATCCTTGTTGCTGCGTCGAGTTTCCTGCTGTTGTTCCTTTGCTGTGCAAACATTTTTGTTGCTACCTATTACTGCACACCACGCAAAGGTCACTACTCTCATTTTTTGTGCATATATTATTTATCTCATTTGTTGTGTAGAGGTTATTGTTCCCATTTTTGTTGTGCAAATGTTATTACAATCCATTGTTGCACACCTGTAGTTCACATAGGGTTGACATATATTAGCATCATGAAAACTCCTAAACGAAAAAGAAAGAATGTAAGAAATGGGAAAATCATGAGGTTTGAGACATAGGGTTTAAATTTGGTAAACGTAGACCCAACGATTAGAGCATCCTTTGAACAAGTGGGTTGTATCAGGTTTGGTGAAAAACTCTAGAGGTACAATAGACAGGTGGCGAGGGATTTTGTAGAGAATTTAGATGGCGCTAAGACTAAAGTGGGAAAACTCCAGTTGAAAGTTTATGAAGATAGCGTCACATCTACAACATAAATTCCTTCCCATGGAGAACAATGGTTCACAAATATGCAGTTAGATCTGTCTCACTATCATGATTTTCTGAAGCCTAAATTTAGAAATTCTAAATTTGGCGCTACCATACCCAGAGAGTTTTTATTGAAAAGTCATAGTGATTTGTTAAGGGTTATCCATAATTTTTTTACACATGAAGGAATATTTGAAAAAGGTTCTCCAATATCACATTAGGCTCTTAATGCATTTCACCGGTCAAAAGCCTTTGAATCTACCATTTTATCTCTTCAGAAGTATTGGAAAGATGGCTGACATAGTACAACTGAGGAAAGAGCAAAGAGCAAAGAGATCAAACGGTTGGTATTAGAGGATATGAGAAAGAGAAATCAATATTGTGAGTCTTTTCTAAATTCATTAGGCATAGCAATATATTCCCTAAGCATCCTACAAAGCTGGAGAAATACACCTTCATCAATAGAAAGAACTGAAACATCAATCCATGTGAGCTCTGTTAAGAAAAGGGGAGGAAAATTAAAGAACCTGCAAAAAGTCAGCAGACTAAGAAGAAAGGAAAGAAACTCCAATTCTCTCTAGAAATGATTGAATATCCTAGTAAACCACGCACCAAATCTGCAGCAAAGAGAATTCATGTTGCACATACAACGCAGGAAACCAGTAAGATTCCAAAAAAATTCATACAACCAATTTTCTCTGATGACAAAGATACTTCAATTATCGAGTTGCAGGAATAGTTGAATAAGGCCCACTTTGTCATAGCACAATTACAACATGAAAATAAAGAATTGAAGAAGAAGTATTTAGAAAAAAAATTCAAGAAATTTTTTCCTGTAACAGAAAAACGGTCAGTGCCATCAATTTTAGTTGATTCTAAAACAAGGAATAAAGGGAAAATGATATAACATACTCTAGAGGTAAAGGATATTCCTCAGACTAATGCGCCCTTAACAAGGTCCTCAACTAAGAAGTTACAACATCAAGAGGAAATCACAATGAAGCAAGTGGAGATTAAAAAGAAGGGAAAACTTGATTTGTTGGCTAAAACATCAGAGAACTGGACAACTGGAAATCGAATTGACACATTTTTTTTATTTTGTCATTTTGAAAAGCTCGCATAAAGTAACACAACGATTTTTCTACGCAAATATGATCACCTTCTATTGTACAAACTCTATTGTATTTTTCTCGCATCACGCAATGAACTTACTACGCAACAATGACATAATTACTAAGGATACCTCTATTTCAACTTGAATTTTTCAACAATGCCCCAACTCATCTCCAACAAACATCAGAAGTGAAAATTATATATTTTTATTTAATTATTTCCACATCAAATTTGTTACGGTTTAAATTAAATGAGTCTGGTCAACTCCTTCTTTTTATAAAAACGTTAAATATTTCGTGTTGATTATGTGCAACTATTAGCACTGATTTTAGGATCATATTTGAATCTAAATTCGACACTATAGGCATATGATTTTGTATATATTCGGGAAGCCATGAAAACCAAAGGGTGGAGAGAAGTATAGGCATTTTGATCTTCAATGTGATTTTCTGAATCTAATAGAAATACAAATGTTGAAGTCCTGAACTCCTTATGAAAAATATTCTAATGGTGGTGATCTGAATATTGTACTCTTCTTTGTATGTATTCCTTTTGCACTTACTTTCATATGCACTTTTCTTCTCCTTAAATTGGAAAATTAAAGGTCTAGAGTTCATCTAATGGTGCTCTAGACTTAACTGAATTAAATTATGTTTATCTTCTTAACTAAGGTCAGAATTCATCATTTATGATGCTCTGATTTTGTTATGTGTTTTTGTTATTCCTTCACCCTACATAATCAAACTCAAAAATAAAGTTCATCACCTTGTTTATCCTTTGTTCCTCTGAGGAGTTCTACCTACCAAGCATTGTTTTCTTTTGTTTTCAGGGGTTGACTCCATAGCCCTATAGATACTATACCTCTTAGCCATCAAACCTTGAAACAACTATCTCAAACATCTAAATCTAGACATTATTTCAAAATCAATATGTCTATTAGAGATCAAGTCTCAGAGAGAGCCCTCTCTAGATAGGAAAGGCTAGTTTCCAATCTTAAAGTTGGTTTGTAGGTTACCTTTGTAGATTGTTTCTTTAGCCCAAAAATTTACTCAGTGATCACACCTCCCATATTATGGCCTTTCATTCCAACCCCTTTCATCATGACTCTTGTCTTCCCCAAGTTGAGTTCAATAAATTTAATGGCTCTGATCCCATGGGCTGGGTCACCCAAATGGAGCATTATTTCTCTTTGCATGGCATTATTGATGATTTGGTCGAGCTCTATTATTTTTTTCTCCATCTGGATCTTGAACACGGGAAATTGTGGCAATGGTGTAAAATGCACGGCAAGGGTATGTTTCTTGAACCTAGTTTGTTGCAAAGCTTTATGAACGCTTTGACACTGACACCCACTATTTAGGTCATTTAACCAAGTTGAAACATGTTGGCATAGTGGAATACTTTATAACCTCCTTTGAGCACTTGGATTTCAGAATAGAGGGAATGACATATGCCTTCTTTAGGGAATATTTTATCAATTTCCTAAAGGTTGAAATCCACGCCCAAGTCCTCATGGCTCACCCCCAGTCTTGGTTGGAAGCTACTAAATGCTTCAAACAAGCACAATAGGTTCTCTTTTCCCATAACATAAAACCACATTTTCTTCCCCTCCCTCGACCTACCAATCCTTCCCTCATGCCACCCCTCTCAAGATATAATAATTAACTCAGGAAGAAATGACTGAACACCAACACAAGGGTCTTTGTTATAATTGTGATGAAAAATATTTTCTTGGGAATAAGTGTAAGGAACAAAATATTTTTATGGCCATTTCTAAGGATATTTTTGATGAGGATATTGAAGCTTCCCTTGTGGAAGAGCTACTGCCCAAAGATGATACTACTCCACCTGTTGATCCACCAAAAGTTGAATTGTTGATTTTGTTCTAGCTTCTCTGCTCCCCAAACCCTCAAGTTTATTGGCTACATTAAGAACAGGAAATTTGTAATCCTTGTTGACAATAGAAACCCCTATAATTTTATTTATTGTTGCATTTCCTGGAAAATCAATTGTTATATATGTGTCATCAACAATTTCCAAATCATGATTTCCAATGGCAGTTTCATGAAATGTGGTGGGTGTTGTGAAAATGTGTTCCTATAATTTGGTCAGTACCACCTGGAATCTTATATGTTTGCTATCGACATGGGAGGTTGTGAAATTGTGCTCAGTGTTGAATGGATACACACTATGGGCCCCATCCTCATGGATTTTAAGGAATTAACCATGCAATTCCAACAGGATGGAAAATAGTATTAATTCCAAGGCATCACAATAGGATCCATTGAGATCATCAGTTCCCATCAGATGGAAAATCTCCTAAAAAAAGGTCATTCAGAAATTATTTCCCAAGTCCATTCCATTCAAGTAGTTGAGACACCCTTTGTGCACCCTGGCCTCCAATCTATCCTCTCCCAACACCAAGTCATTTTTACCACTCCCCATGTACTTCCCCCTTACTGTTGTGTTCATGATCATTCCATTCCTCTATTCCTGGGAAATCTTCCTCCTAATGTTCACCCTTATCGTCATACCTTTTCCCAAAAGAATGAAATCAAGAAAATTGTTCAAGAATTTCTTGACACGGGTGCTATTTGTCCTATCAACAACACCTATTCTTCTCATGTGGTCATGGTACTCAAGAAATAAGGCACTTGGTGCATGTGTCCATACTTTCATGCCCTCAACAAACTCACCATCAAAGACACATTTCCCATTCCTGTCATTGTTTATATATTGGATGAATTGAGCAATACTCAATACTTTACTAAACTTGATATTCATTATGGTTACCACAAGATACATATAAAAGAGGAAGACATTCCCAAGACTGCATTTAGAATTCATGAGGGTCACTATGAGTTCTTGGTAATTCCCTTTGCTCTGTGTAATTCTCCCTCCACTTTTCAAAGTCTAATGAATCTTGTCATTTGTCTTTTTCTTCATCATTTCTTCTTAGTTTTATTTGATGATATTCTCATCTATAGTAAAATTAGCCATCCCATCTCTCCCATGTGGATCAATTTCTCCATCTACTTTCTCAGCACCAACTTTTACTCAAATAATCTAAATGTGCCTTTGGATCCTTAGAAGTGGAGTACTTGGGTCATATTGTCAGAAAGGATGGTGTACAGGTGGATCCTAAGAAAATAAAGCTATGAAGGATTGGCCTCACCATAAAACTCTTAATAGATTGCATGGTTTTCTTGGTTTAACGAGCTATTATCACAAGTTTGTTTAGAATTATGGGAAAATTGTGGCACCTCTCACTGCTCTCCTTAAAAACAAATGCTTTCAGATGGACTCAAGTTGTTGATAAATCCTTTCACACCTTGAAAGAGGCTATGTGCACAGCTATTGTCCTAGAACTTCCACCTTCACTAAGAATTTTTTTCTGAAATGCGATGCTTTAGGGAAAGGAATTGTGACAATCCTCATGCAAGACGATGGGCCTTTGGCTTTCACTAGCAAACAACTTTCAGAGAGACATTTGGGACAATCAATCTATGAAAAGGAAATGTCGGATATTATGCATGTCATGTGTCTTTGGTATCCTTATCTATTAAGGCAATGCTTCCAAATTAAAATCGACCATCAAAGCCTCAAATATTTTCTTGAACGATGTATTTCATCCCCAAGGAAAAACAAAATGGGTGACCAAGCTATTTGGATATGATTATGAGGTCATTTACAAGAAGGGTGAATAAAATGTGGCTGTTGATTCTCTTTCCAGGAAGTATGTAGAAGAATGGTCCCTCTTTTCCCTCTCCTTCGTTGTACCTGATTGGATCCAAGTTGTTCACCACGAATGGTTTCAAGACCCCAAACTTGCTTGCTTGATCCAACAATTGCAACACCATTCTCAAGCTTCTCCAGGGTACTCTTTTCACAATGAAGAGATTTCCTACAAAGGTCATCTATATTTAATAAAACAGTCACAAATCAAATCTACGGTGCTTTTTAAGCTTCATGATTCACCCATAGATGGGAATTCATGGTTTACCAAAACCTATGATAGGGTCAAACATTATTTTTTCTGGGATGGTATGAAAAAATATGTTTGCACCTTTGTGGCTTTATGTGATGTCTGTCAATGCATCAAGGGAGAAATAGTCAAATCCTCGGACACACTCCAACCGCTTCTAATCCCCCCTACTATTTGGAGGGATATTTCTATAGATTTCATTGTTGGCTTACCTAAATCAAGCAATAAGTTAGTCATCACATTGGTAGTTGATTGTATTTCCAAATATGCTCATTTTTATGCTCTTCAACACCTGTTCACTACATCCACAGTGGCTCAAATTTTCATGGATAATATCTTCAAACTTCATGGAATGTCTCATTCTATTGTCTTTGACATAGATCTAACTTTCACCAACAATTTTTGGCAAGAATTATTCAGGCTCCAGGTAACCCAATTGCATCTCAGCGCCACCTATAATCCTTAGACTGATGGCCAAAGTGAATTTGTCAACAAGTGTTTGGAAACATGTTTGCGGTGTTTTTCATCCAATAGACAAAATCAATGGGCTTCGTGGTTACCCCTAGATGAATGGTGGTACAACACATCTTACCATACATCTACTCGCATGAATATTTTTTAAGCATTCTATGGACAAAATCCACCTCTGATTCTCATACATGCCAGGTGTCTCAAATATTTAGGAGGTTGAAAAAAATATTAAATTCTGAGAGGCCATTCTTCGTACCCTCAAAGTAAATTTGGTCATGGCTCATAATCGCATGAAGCAAAAAGTACATCAGGGTTGTTGCAAATGTCAATTTTTTGAAGGGGACCAGATGTTTCTTCATCTGCAACCATATAAGCATACTTCAATCAAAGATGAACATTTTGAGAAACTTGCTCCCAAATTTATGGTTCTTATACAATTCCCAAGTGAGTGGGGCTCGTGGCCTACCAGTTAGCTCTGCCCAGTCATTCTAAGTTCCATCTTGTTTTTCATGTCTCATTCTTAAAGCAAGTGATTGGAACTAGGTTCCAAACTCAAATCAGTCTCCTTAAGTTGGATGAAGAAGGTTCCATTTGGTTGCAACCACAAACATTCTTGGATTAGTAAGAGCATCATATCCATCAGTGCATCATCAAGGAAGTCCTAGTTCAGTGGGAAGATACAATTCCAAAAGATGCAACTTGGGATCCAACCACCATTCTATAACAATTTCCTCATCTCAAACCTTGAGGACAAGGTTTTTCTTCAAGGGGAGGGAATTTTAGGGACATAACCTCCCTAACCCCTCATGTAGGTAGAATAATATATTTTCCATGTAATAAAGGCTGACATTAGTTAATAAGGCATGTTACCCCCGGGCCTAGGGGTAAATAAGGATATGATGTCTCTAGGTCCATAGGTGGCATACATGGATTTTTGAGAGCCTATGGATAGCACAGCCTATAGATCCCCTCCATTGACCATAGTTCACCGTCATAATCAACAACAGAGTGATTTCCACTACACCATATTGAATCCTAGAAGGAAACAAGTCTTGCTTCATGAGGTAATAAGTCTAGTCTCATGGTAAGTGTCACTTTAATATTTGAAGAATATGAGCATGTTGCAAATATTCCTTTCTTAATTATGGAATGTTTGCATGGAAATTATACATTTTTCCTAATTTCACCTTGGTGGTTGACATGGTATCCTAGTAAGTTGGTCACCCTTGGGAAAAGGGTTTCTAATGGGGGGTTCTTTGAAGGATCATTGTACCTTTCCTCACTTATACTTACCACTTTTCACACTTCATCCCCTCTGTTTCCTCATCTTTTGGGTTTTCAAGTGCATTGACCCTAAGAAGGGCTTGTACCTCATTTCATGGGAAGAAGGGGCTAAAGTTCTAGAGGCGTTGTAGTTGGAAAAAGTTAAAAGCCATAAATTATCCTTCTAGATGCTCTCTCTAAGTCTTGAGAGCAATGAAACACTTCTTCATAAAAATGAAGGATCTTTTATAAAAGAAAACAAATAATTCATAAATATCCCACTTGATAGGGGAATGCATTTGTTTTGTCTTTTAATTTCCAGTGCATGTGGCACTCAATGTGTTCCTAAATTCAAGTGGCATTGCAGTGCTCTTAACTTTCCATTTCACATAGAACTCAATGTTTGGACCATAATAAATGAAAGGAAATAAAGGGCTTGGAAAAATGTTGCATTGCAAACAAAGGATGCAACACACCCTCCACAAACACACCCATAGATGAGACAATATGAGCCCTCGATATGTCAAGAACCCCATGCCCAAAATTCTTCTCAAATCCACGTCATACTCATTACATGATCTATATAGGATCTTCTTAGGAAATATTCCTTGACTTGGGGATTTTCTTACCCATTAAGACACCATGACACCCCTCCCATACCTAAATTTGGAAAAACTTAGAAGGTCTTTGAGCATTTGTTTCGTTTGAAAAGGGGGGATTTGATGCACATGTTTGGGTTGTTCTTGTATTAAATGTAATTTACTTGGAATGTTTCATGTGACTTGTGGACCTATTGTGACACACACAACATCCCACTAAAGCTCTCGAGTTTTAGTGGGTACCCATACTACCAAACGTTTTGCAAGGTACTACTCTTCTTATCTTAATGGTTATTCACTTCTAATATTGATGTTTGTATGTAGTCACCAATTTGAATTTGATGCAAATTTTTATAATACTACTCAAATCTGTCATAACAAACCCTTTTTGAACGTCCCTACCAGCCTTAAAAACTTTTTGGAATTGAAACCATCCACAACGATGTATCCCCAAATCCTTATTTATGTGACCTTGATCAGATATCATCGACACTTGGCCTTCGACTCTCCACTATTTCTTAAATATTAAAGTTCCGACGATGACGCCTTTACAATGTTGTCATTGGTGAATCGTTATGGAAGCATGTCCATTGTAAGTTATCCTTTTATCTCGACGACAATATCTTTGACCCGACTAGCTATATCAATTGAAAGATTGTTAAAAAGGGATTGGTCTTTAACCTTGCACGAGATAAATTAATCCCTATGATGTGCGAGATAGGCCCTAACACTTCCTAGTGCCGCAATGCATTATAATATGACTTCTATTGAATATCACCAATCCATGTGGCAATATCTTACTATCCTATCTTCTTTAAAGAACATGTCATCGTTGGGAAATACCACAGGGATGTTTCCTACTCTTTAAACTAGATCTTCCGACGATGACATAATTTGAGGTAGATCATCAACAACCTATTCTTATCACATTTGGACAATCTAGATTGACCAATCGCCTAACAAAATCACCATGGCTTGTTAAAATATAATCCTTCGTAAATAAAACCTTCATGAAAATAATTCTATGAAGATAAAAGGAAAGATATACCATTTAATGCATAAATGGTGATAACATAAATCCTAAAAAAATCGTCGTTTCCCCTTACACAATGGTTCACCTTTTGATAACAAATATTAATAAAAAACACGTCGTCATCAAGAAATATTCTTATAATCTCTGTCTACTAAGTTAATTCTTTTTATAATCATCAATGAAAACGTTATTGGAGAACTCTTCAGTACAAAATCCTGGAACCCATTTTTTCATTGGATGAATCATTCCTGGACAAATTTGGAGTTGATCACAAGGAATTCGAAGCCCTAATGGAGAATTGGTCCGTAGATGAATAATGGTCGATGAAGAAAGGAGAAAGATATTACAGCATCCCTAGCTCCCTGCTAGGCAATGCCACTCCAAAAATCTCAAAACTCTGATACCATTAAATTATTTAAATTCTCTGCATATGAACAACATTATGCATAATGACAACAAATATTCATATGCAACATTATACAGAAAAAAACCATATCAGAAATTAGATAATTAAGCACACAATGATTAAAACAAGAACATAAAAGACACTTATCTTTTATAAAAAGTCACCAATTGTGTGCAGACCTCATAATTTCCTTCTAGCCATAGAATCTACTACTCATAAACTCTCAGCAATAGGTCACCCCCGAGCCAAGGCTTAAACTCTACCAAGGTCAAGGATTTCTAATCCAGACTAAAGTCTAACAATAGCCAAAATACTCAGATAAAGGTGTCAACTCTAGCAAACATCCTACGGTCCCTCATTCCTCACATGCCTATTCCACCCCAGGAAGTGTGCCCCTTCTCTTCTCAATAGTCCTTTGGCTACCCCACTTCCCCTTTGGGGCTTCAGCAACATGCTAGACATGAAGTCTCATAGCCCTGTAGCTGCAACTTGACACCTTGGGAAAAATATTCCCAATAGTTCTCTCACTTAGAGAGAATGCTCATAGTCCTGACAACCCGCTTCTTCAATAGCACATGGTCCTAAAAACCCACCTCTTAAATAGCACACGGTCCTGGAAACCCACCTCTTTAACATCAAACAATCCTCCCAAAGTATAGTTTATGTGATGGAAACAAGGTACAGATTCCTAGAAGAGAAGTGATGGTTTGAATTATGAGGAAATGAGTGAATAATACAAATAAGCTAAGGTCCAACAATATATTTACATGATTATAACTAGACACTTGTCACCTTAAGAACTAGCTTAGCTCCACTTGGTGACTCGTTCCCATCCCTTAGGAACTTAGGATAAATATATATCCCATAAATTATATGTTTGGAAATATTATTAAAATATTCCCTTGGGATTAAGCCACCTTGGCTTAGCCCCTCTTCCTAACTCTTAGCCTCCATTTACCTTTCTAGTGGAGTTTAGCCCCCCGTCTCTTTTCATCTGATTTTTTTGTAGTAGTGATATGTTTTCATTAATATCTGAGTGTGATTACATTTTACAAAGATAGTCTCACTGTCCTTTTAGCATCCAGGCTCTCTATCCTAATAATCACACATGCACTCCAACCTTAAAATACATATATACAAAGGCTCTCTGGCCCCAAAATATCTCGTCTACAAAAATCGATCCAATGTGCACTTCAAATAAATCCTCATGCACTTACTTAGGTGCACAAAAAACTATGAAATGGGTGGGCACTCCTCCCTTGGTGTATGTGCAAAACTATGAAATGGGCACACACTCCTCCCTTGGTGCACATGCGCAAAACTAAACCCAAAATTTGGGTGCCAACATCTCACCAACCTATATGTACATTTACACTTACATTTACAATTGGGGTTCGAGATAGGGGTATTAAATTACCCTCCCCCTTATTTATGCATTGTCCTTAGTGCACTATATACACTTGTACAATCAAAACTTCAAAAGTCTTCAAAACGATGCAAGTACTCTACCTGCATAACATCCTCATGCTCCCAAGTTTCATCCTCAGGACCATACCAGGTCCATTGGACCTTTACTAGTCCTATGGATTGATTCTAGAGCTGCTTGATCTCCCAGTCCAATATGCAAACCAGTTTCACTTGAAAGTCTCTTTCATGCTCCACCTGAATCACATTCCAATAAATGACATGATTAGCATCAAGTACATACTTTTTAAGCAAAGATACATGGAATACATTATGAATGCACATGGATGTAGGTAGTGCAAGCATGTATGCAATAGGACCAATCCACTTCGGGATTTCAAATGGCACACAATAACGTGTTGCCAACTTTGAACAATTTCCCAATTTTAGGGAACTTCATTTTTCCTTCACTTTCAAGAACACATGGTCACCCACTTTAAATTCTTTCTGAGTTCTGCCTTTATTTTCATAGATTTTATTCCTATCTTGGGTAACCTTTAGGTTATTCTTTATTTTCACCATATTCTCTTCTATTGCCCCGATCAAATCTAGCCCAACCACTGCTCTTTCTACTGGGTTGTCCCATCTCACTGGTGTGTTTCACTTCCTACCATAGAGTGTCTCAAATGAGCTCATCTTTAAAGATACTTGATACCCATTATTATAGGAAAATTGAACCAAATGTAGATAATCTTCCCATTTTGATGGTTTTTCCATCACATACATCCTTAGTATATTCTAAATCCCCTTATTGACCCTCTCTGTTTTCCCATCTGATTCTTGGTGATAGGTTTTGCTAAAGTTCAGATTTGTGCCAAAACCTTTGAATAATCCCTTCTAAAAATTTGATGTGAATTTGGGATCTCTGTCAGACATAATTTTCTTAGGCACACCATGCATCCTAGAAATTTCTGTTATATAAATATTAGCAATGTTAGCTTCCTTATGAGTTGACTTCACCAAAATAAAATGGGAAATGTTTGTAATCTTATCCACCACCACCATGAGGGAATCATGTTGTTTGGTAGTCCTAGGAAACTTAGTGATGAAGTCCTTTTTTACAACTTCTCATTTCCACTCTGTAATGGGAAATGGTTGTAGCAAACCAGTTGGGTGTCTATGCTCAGATTTAAATTTTTGACATTCCAGACATCTGGATATATAATCATCCACCTCTTTCTTCATGCCTTGCCAATAATATTGTTTCTTGACAGTTGCAATTGTCTTTTGGTGACCTAGGTGCCTTGCATAAGGAACATTGTGCATTTCTTTTAATATCATATTTTTCAACTCCTGATTATTTGGCACATAAATTATTCCCTTGTACATGAGGAGTCTATCCTCTCTTAGCTCATAATTTTCACTTTTTTGTTGTAAAATACCTTGATGAAATTTTTCCTTTATTGTCATGTGTTGTTGATCTGATTTTGTAGCCTCTAAAATTATGTTTTTCAAATCCAATTTATACATGCTAATGGTTGTAGCATGCATCTAATGCACTCTCTTGTTGATTGCATCAGCCACCTTGTTCTCTTTACCTTTGATATGCTTGATATCAAAGTCATATTCACTGAGGAATTCCAACCATCTGATTTGTCTGACATTTAAAGTTTTTTTTCCAAACAAATACTTCAAAACACTATGGTTTGTTCTCAGCTCAAATCATTTACCGATGAGATAGTGTCTCCACATATTCAAGGCATGCACTATGGCTACCAATTCTAAGTCATGAGTAGCATAGTGTCTTTCATACTAAGGACTACCCCAAGTACTTCTTTACAAGAATCCATGCATACAATGAAGTCTTCATTTGGATCAACAATTCTTAGTATTGGTGCACTTGTCAATAACTCTTCAAGTGTTGAAAACTCTTTTCACAATCCGAAGTCCATTCAAATCCCACACCCTTCTTTTGTAAGGATGTAATTGGGTGTGAAATCCTTGAGAAGCCTTCAATAAATCTTCTATAATACCCTACAAGTCCCTTGAAGGACCTAACCTCTGAGAAAATTCTTGGTGTTGGCCATTCTTCAATGGCTCTTATTTTTTCTGGATCCACTACTATCCCTTCCTCTAAAATGATATGTCCCAAGTTGATCCAGATTTATGAGAGGAACATAATGCAACCATAGATTCATAATATTAACACGAAGAAACAATGAAAAATAACATATATATAGTAAAAATTGTGATCCGGATTTATGTAGGAACACAATGAAATACAGAAATACACATAAACGCAAAGATGTAGCGGAAATAAGACTTCATTTCATTAATAACAAATGACTGAAATATGCTTACA